>JBBPJQ010000997.1:0-14176 GCA_038088795.1 Boletus rex-veris
CACTTTTTCAGTGGCTCAACCTCCATCGTCGTGTCTACATATTCCCATTTCTACGTCTGGCAGCCCAGCATTCCCGCACCACCTCGTGCCACCCTTCGAGCCTTCACAAACAGATGAGAACACGAATTTCGCTCATCGACGATACAAGCTCTCTTTGAAGAGTGGGAGGGATTCGAATGCAGACGCCTACTCAGCTCTATCTTGGAGATGGCCTGTGGTCGCATTGATGAGCGCACGCGGCGAATGACGTATCGCCCGCTGAACTATTCTGCGAATCGTTACGCGCGTGGTCGACGGGCCGATCTATTAGTCACTATGCTCTGTCAAATGATGTGAGCAAATTATCTTTACCGCAGCGATAAGAATGCATGCAACGCACGTTGAATGTTCGGGTCGGGTGACTACGCGATCTTCACGAACATCGTCTCAAACGCATCGGCTGCATCACCGTACTCTCCTGCCTTGTGTAAAGCTGCATGCTTCATCTCGTACCCCCACGGGGATCAAGCGTGATCACCTGATGGTAATGAGTGAACAAAAGTTGACTTTCACAGAAGTGATGACGGTGACAATGTGCATACTTACCTGGTTTGCATCTCCTAGAGCCCGTTCCCACGACCCTGTTGCCAAGTATGACTTGCTTCGCTTGATAAGAATGTCTTGCGGGTTGGGCGGATTGAGTGACAGTGCAATTGTGTAGTAGGAGATGGGTCCATCATGTCGCCGAGCATCAAGTGCAGGATTTCCGAGACCCGCCAGTTTCTCGCAGCAACGCTGCCTAAAATCTGAAAGAAAATTTTATGTGAGCAATGATACCACTGGATGGGCGATTACTCACTAAGAGCCCATTCCAGACGACCATCACACAGGTTGGTTTCCACACTCAACTCACTCGTCATTTGGTTCAAACATTCAACTGCGTCCTTGGTGCGACCTGCAGCATACAGTGCATCACACAGACGTTGCCGGATTGTCGTGTCGATGTTATCAAATTGCCAGCGAAATATCTGTCAGAGACGGTGAGTGACATCGATACACACGTCAAGAAACTTACCAGTGAGATCATCAAGAGTAGTTGGCTTCTATACGTCTCATTTGGGCTCCTGCACGCCCGAACGACTCTATCGCACCCCCATAGTCACTACACTCCATGCGCGAATTCCCAAGGAGAAGATACATGTATGCAAGTCATAGACACGCCTGAATCACATAGCATATTCATATTCAGTTGGAAGTGACCGTAGCGATGAGGTCGTCTACGCGCGATATCGCATCGAGCGGCTCTCCGGCTATAAACACAATGATTGCCTGCGGGAATCAGCAGGTGAGTGGTGCAAGAACGCAAAACATAAACTTGGATCAGGAGAAAGGTAGCGTGAGATGAATGAGAGCGCGCGAACGCGATGTCAGATATGCGATAGCCTTTGTGCCTTTCCCCTTTGCCAGTAAGCACTATACTCTTTGTAATGTAACCAATCACGGACGGCTGGACTTCGATGGCCTTGTTGGATATCAGGGTCAGCGTCAATGTACGTGAGATTAGACCAATAACTACCTTCTCGGCATCCACGAGGGCAGTGTCCCACTCTCGCAAGCGAGCGCGCACGAGAGCTCGACTGGCGAGTACATGATGACTTGCACTCTGAGAGGAGGTAATCGTTGCAGTCAATGATGCCTCTGTAGTGAGGAGCTGATCCTGCTTCCACAAATCAAGGGAAACGTCGTCAATCTGAAACTCTGGTTCCGGTGTAGAGAAGATAACAAGAATGAGTCCTATGTGGAACAGAATGGAGCAAGAAAGTTAATCAAATACGGCACGATGCAAGGAGACATGCTACTTACAGCGATGCGAAGTAAACTCGAGAGTTTGGAAGCTCCTTCCTGGGTAACGTATATAATCGAGTCAGGGTGACGCATACGGTGACAGAATGAGCAGACGCTACCACATGGATCGTCGTCGCGACCTCCCAATGTCAAAGACCGCTCGTCTTGTTGTCCTTGCTCGTGAGTGGATGCCTAGCGAAGCCAGTAAAATGCGTCGTGATTCAACAATACAGGACTTTCGATGACGATTTCGCCATCCAGCAATTGCGAAAAACCAGTTGTCTGGTGAGACCGCGATTGGCCATATCTCGAGTAAGACTGGGCTGCATGTGTGTCGATGTGTCCCAGAACGTGATGGTACAATTTGTCGAGTATGCGATGAATTTCCCGTGCTTTGGTAGAGAGATACACGAGTCAAAATTGGTTGACTTTGATGTCCATGAGTAAGCGGCCATCGTTGCTGTCGTAGACTCGTACGAATCCTCGGTTGTTATTGCGAACTGGCCTCCTTGTGGTGAGTATTTCGCCGTTGTCACCTCGTTGTCGTGGCGAAACGAGAAGTCCTCGCTCGGACATTCCCAGACCCAACGAGTCGCGTCGCCGTCGCGTCTGGCGAGAAATCGACTCCGTGGAAGGTTGAGCTTAGACTGTTCTCCTCGTGCTTCGATGACCCGTTCCTGCGCCTTTGCGCTCCACACATACACATACACATTCCCCAGAGCTTGCCCCGCTGCGATCCTGCTGCCATCGCTGGATATGGCGACACAATAGACAAGACGCGCTCCTGGCAATTTCGCCTCTCATGAGAAACTCGCCATCAGCCGAGAACATCACTGTCCGTATCCAGCATAAGCGTTGATTTCAACTGGATCACGGCGTTCTCGCTCAACGGTCGGCATCCGCGCTCCATCTTATCAGGACCCACCAGTCTTCGTCGACGACGTGGTCGTCAGTCCCACGATGCAGTAGGGAAATGGTGCGGGTCAAGGGACAAGGTGCGGCTTTTCCACGTTACTCTTACCTGATAATTAAGTAGCCTATAGGTCCCTGAGCATTTGCCACCTCGTGTTTTCGGCGCTTGTGCGGTGTTTCCAACAAGGAATCATTCCAAGGCTCCGCTCGCGAGTTCATGCACACCGACAATCTCAACGAATCCATCAACGACGTCTTGCCCCATTCCACGAAGCAGACGTGGTATCAGGTCGAAAAGGCGATATCTTACTCTATCTATAACTGTGCTCAATGATCGTATTTGCGATTTTCTCAGACTGCACGGCCTTGACTCGCACGGCCGAGTCCGGACCACAGACCACGATGTCATGGTCATTTGAAGATATCGCACCGTTTCCGACGAGGAGTTTGCATGGGTGCGTACAGCCATACTTATGTGTCGGGGTTGCCCAATCCGGTGCGAGTCATACCGAAGGAAATGCGTCTATTTGGCCTTGACCGTGTACAGGATGCAATAAATACTAAGAAAAGGATGAAAGGAAAGCGGGAGAAAGTAGACGTTCATACTATTAAGTATCAGAAGGAAATCAACGGACTCCCTTCTGACCACACTTGTAGGACCCCACTGAAAGGGATAACGGCAAGACATACAAGAGGAGGGAACTGGAATCCATGCAATGGTCGTAGTAAATCCGACCTTGGCGTCATCGGTGTTTGAATTCAGACTCGTCCAACTCGGAGTCATGTGCCTACATTGCTGCGCTTGTTTTTGATGCGGGGCGAGGGGGGCGTCTGAGCGTGTTCTCGCCGCGTTAAACGAGAGTGTAGCAGTCAAGGCGTACGAACTTCGGGTTCATTCTTGGTACCTGCACAGTGGTAGGGACTCACGAGACGGAGGAGAGAGGCTGCTCGGGGCTTTCGTATTATTCTCGAACTAATATTAGACTAGGCCTCGGAAGTACTCGAGTTGGACTCCCTATGCAAATCACCTGTCCAGGTGTCCCTGGTTCCTGTCTGGTATCAGGCTCTGTCTCAGTCTGACGGGGGGTGGACAATCATTGCACACGGGTTGTGATATTCGAAGAATGTTCGTTCTCGGCCTGCTTGATTCCGCGAGTACCGTCGGCATCGACCGCAGCCCCTTCGCTAAACATGAAGCGCAAATGAAGGTGAGTTTGTAGTAAGTAACTAAGTGTATTAGTATTGGTGGGAAGGCACTGCTGTTTCCTGTCATCCATCAAATTCTTGTTCGCATTTCCCCCCAGCGCCATTCCTATGACTCATGATGGCATGATGGGTGGTGTTTTGGCGGGCCTAACCTATGCACCATTACGAAGCTTACGTACAGTTACAAAGTGCCTTGACACCCGGGAATCGATGATAGTGGGCGGGCGGCCCATCTGCGAACAAAATGGACTGTCAGCGGGTTTCACAGCTGTTTTCTAAGTGAGCAATCTAAGCAACCAATAGGATCCCGGAGGGCTAGGTACTTCCTTTTTTGTTTGCCTAAAAGGTAAGTAACTTTGGGGCTCGCTAAGGCCATGCCAATTTAATTATAGACGCCAGTGCTGTACGCTGTTATAGGACGGACGTCACTGACAGCCCCCCGTTTCTTCTACCCCTTCGGCACTTTCTCCTCGGTTGTTCAGAGGCTCGCCCGTTTGATTGGACAAGTCCTGGAATATGGATCCAACTGGCATCCCTCTGGACAAGGCAGAGCTGCTCTCAGTGCTGCTGGAAGCGCTCTTGTACGGTAAGACCAGTCGACGATAAATCATGGGCAGATGATCTGATCGTTAGTGGGGACAAGGTTTCTCGTTATTGATGTTCGGGGCAACGATCTGGACGCTATTGTCCTCCACACGTCAACTGAACCGTAAAATGATCACGGTAGCGTGCGCGTTGCTGCTGTGCAGCACGGTGGTGCGTGTTTCTGTTCATCTCTTAGACAAATATTGATTTTTTGGAGGTATACAGCACTTCGTCATCGATATCATGAGAGTCATGCATGGTTTGATACTGTACCGAGACACCGGTCCTATTGCGTATTTTGCAGACGTGTCCCAATGGACGTTCGTGGCTAAAAATTACGTCTTTACTGCACAAACGTTGATAGGGGACGGCGTTGTCGTAAGTTGTGTTTCTGTCGAGATCAACTTCATCTGAGAATTGCGTTGCAGCTTTACCGCTGTTATATGGTATGGCAATCTAAACTTGTCATGATCTTCCCTGTGTTGCTTTGGTGTTCTACCGTTGGTACGTTTGAGGTATGTTTTTGAGGTGATCGAAACCATTGACGATCTTTCCAAAGCAACTGGAATCGGAAGTCCGTATACAGCATCGAGAGCGACGCAAAGCGAAGTCTTTGGAGGGGTGCTCTCGCAATGGATTACAGCATTTTGGGCAACAGCGTTGGCGACTAACCTTTTAACAACCCGTACGCAGTCACATTTTCATGGATCTCCAGAACTCGATCCCCTCTTCTGCCAG
Source organism: Boletus rex-veris (assembly GCA_038088795.1). Taxonomy (NCBI): domain Eukaryota; kingdom Fungi; phylum Basidiomycota; class Agaricomycetes; order Boletales; family Boletaceae; genus Boletus; species Boletus rex-veris. The sequence continues at coordinate 5,266 of JBBPJQ010000997.1, forward strand.
TCCTGTTGGTTTGTCGCATCTGGTATGTCGACCGCAGGGCCACCAGGCTGTGTGGGAATCGACAATCCGAGCTACGGCCGGTCCTACACATTATTGTCGATGCTGGCGCATTCTATTCCGTCACACTTCTCGTGGCCTTGGCTTGCTTTGTAAGCCGATCCAACGGCCAATATGTGGTTCTAAACATGGTCAGCTCGTCACGCTGCTTTCCTGTCGAGAAGAACCATACTGAAACGCCATCATTCGATGATCAGGTCACGCCCATCATCTCCATCACGTTTTACATGGTCATCATCCGTGTCGGGATGGCCAACCAGGCTAACCGGTTGACAAACATACCGCTTGCATTCACCTCCACGGACGACGGTCGATGCAGTGCAGAACGAAGGCGGAGAATGCAAGTCCGCATTACGACATTGACTGAGAGCAAATTCGACCATGGTCAACGTCAACCGATGTGTCCAGCGAGTGCCACCAGTAGCAAAACCAGTCCGGTCGAGACCAACCCCGACGGCGGAGGAAGCGAAGTGTAACAAGTGCTTGCTGCCGTGCTGTTTGAATCTTGCATCAATCGAGGCTCATGCATCATGGCTGTATTTTACCATCACCCACCTCTCCTATGTCAAGCCAGTGCGTGGACGTGTCAGGGACCCTGAGCCTGCAGGCCATAGAACGACGACGATATGTACTTGTATTGACAGACATTCAGCTATCGAGAACATGTAGTTCATCAAACGGATCCATCGGCGGCCTAAAGAGATCGGATGTATCATGTTAGAAGTCAAAGTACTGTACTGTAACCCATGCATGCATACACAGATAGAGTTGAGTCTTGTCTGATGGGGTACGCAGTCTGATGCTACACCATGATGGCGGGCGATAACGGACCTCTGTGAGATGATTTGTCAAACGGACAACCAGATCATTCGGGACCCGTTTTTCCGGACCCGCTACCAACTTTGATCTAAAACCATCTACTTGTCTTGTTGATTGACAGATGCGTCGGTGATCATTGTCATAATTAAGTAGGTAGAAAAGGAAATGTTTGAAAGTTGTGAACAAGGCAGGACTTTTTTGGATCAATCCCGTTTCCGTAGTGACATGGTTCTGCCGAACTCGAACTGAGCCGATGGTCGCGCTCTTTCCGAGTGCCTCACACCCCAGACTCCGTCTCTTTTGAGCCAAGCTCGGACGAGGAATACTCATCATCCTGGCTGTACTTACTCCTCGACTGAGCTCAGGCTACGCATAGGCTAATGTGAATGCAGATGACTAGATGGTTAGCGTGGCCTGAAAAACGAGTGAAAGGCAGAAGCTTTGCCTGCGAGGAGGGTGGGAAATTCAATGAGGTTGGTTTCACATCTGAAAGTTTCGGAGAGAGACAGCGTGACCCTTTAAACGTCAGCACTTCAGTCTCAACAGTCCTTATCTCGGGGAATTACTTGGGTCCAATATCGCAACGGGCTAGCCTGTCGGACTGTGGACTACCTCACGACGTCTTCCGAATTCGAGCATTGATCCAGCCTTCCGCTATCCCAGAAAGTGCGCAATCATTGGGCAGCATTCGCTTCTCCATCAATACGAGGTCATCGCAGATATATAAGGGGGTGTATGGAAAGCCAGACAATATAGCAAATGCCGAAGTGCGGACTCCAGTCACCACTTTGCAAAAATTCGTAGAGCACAACTTACAAGAAGGAAGTTCGTGTGGTTCTATGGTGGCACTGCTGATTCTCGACATCCATCAACCTCCCAACGTCACAAGTCGGTTGTGACAGAGGCCCTACAATCCCTCAATCGCAAGCAGCAACGATGGATTAGTGTGCGTGCGGCCTCGGGTTTGGTCGGGCTGGTAACAGCACCATAGCAACCGGTATGGATGGAGCAGTGATGGAGTTCTAGGCTCTAGCGTCTTATCGGCTACATGATACATCTTACCTTGGCCGATGTTTGGAGAGTATGACCTATTGACAGCGCCGTTTCTCCTTGCTACGTTTCACCTCTCCTGGCCGCTCTTTTTCCTTCGTGCGTTTTTCCTTTTTTTTCTCAGACTCGTCCGCTCATTCTTCCTGGTGCAGGTCCTGAAAATATGGGGTCGACTGGCATCTCCCTGGACAAAGCAGAACTTCTGGCTGTGCTGCTGGAGGCCCTCTTGTACGGTAAGACTAGTCAACGACGGATCGTGGGCAAAGAATACTGATCCTTCGTCGGACAAGGTTTCTCATTGTTAATGTTCGGAGCAACGATCTACACGCTATGGTCCCGACGATTGAATCACATAGTGAACTGTAAGATGTTCGCGGTAGCATGCGCGTTGTTGCTGTGTAGTACAGCAGTGCGTGTTTCTTTTCATTCTTCTCATCGGACAGAGACTGATTTCTGTATACAGCACATTGTGATCCATATCATGAGGGTCATGGATGGTTTGATATTGTACCGAGACACCCAACCAGGTGGCCCTGTTGGATATCTTTCGGACGTGTCCAAGTGGACGTTCGACGCCAAAAACCTTGTGTATACCGCACAGACGCTGATTGGGGATGGTGTCATCGTGAGCTTTTGTCTTTGGCGAGACAAACTTCGTCATCCACTAATTGCGTTGCAGCTTTACCGTTGTTACTTAGTATGGCAGTCTAAACTCATCATGATTTTGCCTGTGCTACTTTGGTTCGCTAGTGGCGGTAAGTGTGCAGCGTGTTTTCTGGTCGAGTGAAATCGCTAATCACATCTCAAGTAACTGGAACCGTAATTGGCTATATCTCAGCGACGGCAGGGCAATCTGGGGTTTTTGGTGGGACCCTCTCACGATGGATTACCCTGTGGTGGGCAACGGCCCTGGCGACCAACCTGTTGGTGACTCGTGCGTGGCCACATTTTCTACCGTATAGTATTCAAGAGTGCCTCTGAACTCCTTCCCTTTTTACTAGTTCTCTTGCTTCTTCGTATCTGGCATCTTGATCGGAAGGCCAAGGGAATGCGTGGCCATCGCCAGTCCCAGCTACGACAGATTCTACATATCATTATCGATGCTGGCGTGATCTACACCCTCACGCTACTTGTGGCATTGGTATGCTTTTTATCGCAGAACAATGGTCAACAAGTGGTTCTAGACATGGTCAGCGCATCATGTTTTGTTTGCTGTCGAAGAGAGTCACTGAAACGTCATTGTCGGTTAACAGACCACACCCATCATCTCTATCACGTTTTACATGGTCATCATCCGTGTCGGGATGGCCAGTCGGGTGAACACTGCGACGAATATACCCCTAGGAGACGCGTCTGCGGACAACACTCTGAGCGCAGAACAAATGCGGAGAATGCAAGTACACGTCATGACATCAACTGAGCGTAAAGTCGACGGTCAAAACTCACCAATGTATCAGATTTCTCCCTGTAGCAGAGTTGTCTGTATAGGATCGGGCTGGACGGCAGAGGGAATATATGACATGGGTGAGGAACAAGTTGACCCGTCGTCTCCATCTTCAATCCCGTATTTTGCGAGGGTTGGTGAAGCTGTTTCTTATCGTCACGCACCCGTCGCGTACCGTCGGGGGTCCGCTGGCCAGGCAGCCATAGCGCGATAATTACATACGTGTCGATAGACTGCCATCTAGCAAAGAAAATGTATCTCATCAATTGATGGATCCATTATGTAAAGGGTCCGAGGGAATCGGACATCACAAGTATATTCGTACATACTTATGATTTACCCACCTTCTCCCGTTAACTTACTTTCCCGAGCCACCGGGAACAAAACTATGCATTCCCCACCTTTCGTGAATGCATCGCCAACCTGTTTCGGTTCAGTATCGTCGGACTCCTGGCGTGCAGTGGCCAAGGCGTTCAAAGCCGACTTCAGCCGACTTGGCTACTACTTGCCCATACTCAGCCGTACTGTTTTCCGTATCGTTGGAGAACCTAGTCATCATACGACACTGGCATGCAGAAAAGGGAGAAGTTCTGCTTGCGTGAAGATGGGACCAAGTCTAATTAGGACGTCATGGCACATCGGTGAAATGCATCTCGAAATGCTCGCACTTCTAGACGACACAGCCCATGGTAGTGTCTCGGTAAATGATCACCCTTACTTTGGTCTAGTGGGTCCAATATTGGAGGTGCAACATGATTCGGGGTTGCCTGAAATCATCGACATCCCCCAAGTAATTGGAGTCTTCAAGTTGAGTAGCTATAGATATCCGAGAGATTCTCTAAATCATTGTAGTGTTTATTCCGCACATTTCGATTCGATTCAATGTACAACCACCGAGGCGTAGCCTCGATCGCTCAAAGCTACTACAACAAATGAGTACAACTATCTTTCCCCCACTTCCAAATCATTCCCAAGTTCGAGTTGCTCTAATCTTGGCTCGTTACGGGAACGAAATTCCATACCTGGAATGGGTCCTGCGCATTGGTGGGTGAACGACCTGTAGTTAAATGGCGTGAGCAGTAATAAACGCTCGTTAATGGACTCTTCGCACAGGATCCTTGGATTCAGTTCCGGTCGCGGTCCAGGCCATCTTCATGTCGGTAGACAAGATTCGAGCATGAATAGTTGGCGATACAATATGGTGGCGAAAGACAGATAGGCACTGGCACTCACAAGGGCCCCACGCCTCGCGTGGCAAAGAGCGTCCAGCGGGTACCCGGATCCACGCTAGTCTGTACCACGACCTTGTCACCATCATTCGTGCCGTACCAACTCTCTTCCAAAATAAGCTTGATGGTTCCGTCATCAAAACTCTCCATGGTCCACTGTGAAAGAGCGAGGCTCGGATCACCTTGGCGCTCATGAGGACCAGCATACTTACCCACAGCATAATCGTCAATGTGGTCTGCACCGATCCACGTCTTCGTGTCCGCACCGGGTACGATGGTGTATTTCCCGTTCGCAAGAACGTTCATGTTCCAGATTTCTGTGTGCAGCTGGGATGGGGGCCTCCTCACTGGCAGCTCTTACACATTCCATAAACGATAAAAACCATCCGACGGAGACGAGATACGACGGCGTAGGCGTGGCAATGTGACCTGCTCTAGGAACACGTTGGCGCGGATGATCTGCCAGTCCAATGCTTCCATCCTTTTTTTTTAGTTCCGTCCCTTTCCTTTCCACGAAGCTCTGCCCTCATTTCGTTTACCAAGCCTGATCTGCTGTCCCACATCATTATGATATATAGCCAATAGATAGCGACGAGACGTAGCTCACCCAGCTGACTTCTTGCAATAATATCCACGGACTCAAATTTCTGAGAAGCATCATTGTTTACTGGAGAACAGCCCGCGTCGACGTACTAGGGTAGATTACTAATACCATACGACTCATAAGATTTACCTCGGACCTCTCGCGGGTGATGTGTCGCGTACTTGGACAGCACACATCCTGCCAATGATGCAAATACGACTTGGGGAAAGTACGACTCGGTCGAGAGTAACGTGCCGAGCGATGCGATCGTACGAGTCACTCTGCCATGGAGTATGAAGAAGTGGCATCCAGGTCTGGCTTGACGACACATTTCCACAAAAGGGACAAGAAGGTTTTCCAGCTGACACCGTCCAGCATATCACCTTTTCCTTCCCTCTCATCAAATCGCGTGGCAAGGGCGTGGCGAAGAAAACACCCTTGAGGGTGTTCTGAAGATCAACGGACTTTTTGAGAGTGAAATCCGGAAGTGGGACATGGTCCACGTCAGCAAGAACAATCAACACATCACAACGGAATTGTGCAGCATTTAGTGTGACCCACCGGTCCGGCGTGCGCTGAAGCACGGAAATGAGGGTGTTCTGGAGGAGGAATCGCTCGAAGCTGGGAAACTGGCAGATCTCGTGTATCAGTCTATCTCGCGAGATCGCAAGTTTACGGTGTCTGGCAACATCTTGTTCAAAAGACGCTGCTGTACGGTGCCAGACCCAGAAGATTCCTCTATGCCTTTCTTCTGTCACGCACATTCAGCGTGGGTGTCAGAAACACCAGATACTTGTATGTTGCAAACCATTAGCTAGGCTTCATAAGCGACAGCTGAGGGATCTCGAGGATGCCATTTCAATACACAGGGATGCCATTCACCTCACCCCTGATGGTCACCCTCACAAGCTGACTTGTCTGAACAACCTTGGGAACTCCTTCAGAGCTCGTTTCGAGCGCCTTGGGGAGTCAGGATACTAGACGGCGACGTCCTTGATGAACGTCGCCGTTTGCTTTGGCAATGCTCATGTACCAAGACTACCGGATGTCTCCAAGTCAGATTGCGATCGTCTTTCTCCGGCGCCTGATCTATTCATCATTGTTAGGCCAGGAACGTGAGCTGTTAAAGTATGCAACAAAGGACTTGCTTTGGAGCGCTTCCACTGGAAACCGATCTGGGTCTAGCCGCGGGGTTTGACACCAAAGGGCAGTGCATGGAACAGAAGTCTGATTGGAATCATGGTTGTGCCATGCAGCACTGCGTTGACGTGACAGAAGTGACCACAGTGGTGAACGAACCCGGGGTGTTTACGAGACACAGATTCGGAAAATGTGCGTCGGAATAGGGCATAGGAAGACTGCAGCCCGCATCGACAAGGATTTCTGTAGCCCTAGTACAATACGAATGGATTCAAGTAGAACGTTCGATGGCAAAGTAGCGAGACACACTTCGAGCAAGGTAAAACATTCACCGCTAATCTGGCGTCCCTGACGAGTCCCATTGATAAGGTTAGACCCGTTATGGTGTAAACCGAGTAAATTTGCGCCTTCGATGCCATCCAGAGCTCCCTATACCAGAGTGTGGTCGTGGTCCAGTGGTCCAGTCATTCGATGTATGTTTGATTAGCAAGAATTGTGGTTGCTGGGAAAGTCGGCTAAGTAACAAGGTCCTTTTCTCTACCATTATTGCCAAGTGTCGATGCGTCCTTTGGACGAATACGAGCTTTAAGTATAATTTCTGAGACAGTCAATGGCCACTTCCTCGTCGTGCTCGCCCTCGTCGTCCGCCGTGACAATCCCAATACCCGGGAAATCCATCCTCAAGCGCCCACCACCAACTCAGTCTGGCATCCTCAACCGCATCAAAGGTTTCTTACCTACCCAACCCACCGCACCGGTCTCGGAGGACACCACCAAACCACTCAAGAGAGCACATTTCATCTTACCGCACCTCGCGACCGTCTACCCGATATCGACCCTCAATCCACCATCGACCCCATCACTCAAGGACGAAAAACGGGCCATCGAAGAGAAGGCGACAGAGAGACGGAAACGGATCGTCACAGGCAACTCGATAGGTCCCAATGACACCGAGGAGTGGTGGAACTTGGACAAGGTCGAGTCGTTTTACAGAGAATGCAGTGCGTCCAGAGAGGAAGAGCCGGATCCTGCAGTCTCGGCCGGTTTCAAGGTGCGTACTAGATCCGCATCATGCAAGCAACGCGACCCCAACCGAATCTTCCATTCTTAGCGGGCGTCCGCGACCAAGCCTCGCTCGGTCGATCTGTCTGGCGTGCAGCTCACGCCAACGGCTGCAGCGATTCTCTCCGACGTGTTCAACATCGAATGGGGCCTCCGCAAGCTGACGTTGAGGGAGTGCGACATGGACGAGGCTGTTTGTCTATCGCGTTCCTCTTGTCGCCGTCTACTGACCCCCAGACAGAAGCTGAAACCCATCCTGCATGCCCTTCTCATCCCCGGAACACTCGAATACTTGTCGGTTGCGTCCAATCGTCGACTCAAACCATCCGCATTCAAACTTATTGGCGCGTATGCATCGCAGGTGGGTCTTTTGCATCGTTTGGGGACGGGCTGCTTATTCCAGGGAGACAGGCCAAGAGCTTACAGTTCCTAGATCTTTCTTCGACCGTACTGGACAAGAAAGCAGTCGATTACATCGTCGTGTGTCTTGCTACCGCCCCCGAACTTGGTCTCGTCTCCCTCCGCCTAGATGACTGCTCCCTTCGTCCAAATGCGCTCGAAGCACTGGGTGAGTCCCCTTCGGATCACGTATTCACTCGGACGTGACGCATGCCCTCCAGCGCGTGTCGTCCGAACATCATCCTTGCGAAATATATCCCTCCGACACAACAAGATCACAGCGACCGGCGGCGGCGCCGTTGCGCTCGCCCTCATGATCCGTGACTACCCCGACATCGTACCAGGGTCTGCTGCCATCCCCGCAAGTCCATCCTCTGTCGCGTCACCCGCATCCTCTACATTCAGGTCTCCACCCCCCTCGCCACTTCCGAGTACCACTCACCTCCCTCCTCCGACGCGTACCGGTCCCATGCCCCCACCTCCGCGACACCCCTCTGTTCTTGGCCCCCAGACGACCTACACGCCGTATATCCCCCGATCTAAACGCGCCACCGTCACAGCGACACAACCTCCGAATCCGCTTTCTGCCTCTGGCCAGCCTGTTCCGATCATCACCTCCAACTCGCACGGTGGCGTAACGACGCGACATTCCGCACCAGCTCCTGCCAAGACCGAGGACGTGAGTGTGAATGGTGCACCAGGTCGCTACGACGATGGGCCGAGTGCGGCGCTGTTGGACAGGGTACGCGCGTTGGATGCGTTGCCGCGATTGGGTGCACTCCGAACGCTCGATTTGAGGGGCAACGATCTCCGGGTAAGTCGGGCCTCACGCATCTCGGATGGGTCGTGTCTTGACACGGACGCTCACAGACCGGGGTGACTTACCTTGCACAAGTGTTGAAGCGCAATCGGACGCTCAAGGTGCTCAATCTGTGTGAGAACAAGCTGGACGTCCAGTGTCTCATGGCAATCGCCGAAGCTCTCGTGCGTCTCCCTTTTTGTCTATCTCGCTGGTTCGGGCTGAGCCCTCGCGGGGTTAGAAATACAACTTGTGTTTGGAAACGCTGGATCTCAGCCGAAACCCCTGTTCGGGACCCGCTCTCGAAGGCGTACGTCTCACCTTTGCAC
>JBBPJQ010000998.1:0-14165 GCA_038088795.1 Boletus rex-veris
GGAAACTCCAAGAGAACAAGACTAGTGTTCTCTGGCGCTGAATTGGGGTTTATATAGTAAGTACAAGAGTGCACGGACCGTGCTGTGCTACTGCTATATATAGTAAATAGTATGGACACTGGGTCACGTGATATACCTGTGTTCATAGCCCAGCATGCGTGATGCGCATGTATGTGGCAGCATGAGGCTGTGGTGCGGATCTAATGTGAATAGGAAGCATGGATGTGGGAGATTAGATACACATGTGTGATAGAAGCGATAGAGCGGAGATGAAAGGTATGCATGTGAATGCATGAAAGGAATAAATAGGGGTTGAGAATGAAAGAAAATTGATAAGTCCGTATATGCTTGAGTAGCAGTCGTAACAATGGCTGCCGAGAAAGCCAAACCTACTGTTACCCTTCCTCCGGAATACGAACAATTCTCTTCAGTGTTCTTCAAAGAAACTGCAGACCACCTCCCCCCTTCCCACTCCTACAATCATGAAATTAACCTCAACAACTCTTTCTCACTGAAAGTAGGAAAGATTTATCCCCTATCCCCTGATGAACAGAAGGCAACTGAGGCCTTCATCAATGAAAACCTTTGCACTGGAAAGATCCGACCATCAAACTCTCCCCAAGCTGCTTCTTTCTTCTTCATTAATAAGAAAGATGGGAAACTTCGTCCCTGTCAAGACTACTGATACCTCAATGAACATACTGTTCGCGACACTTATCCCCTCCCCTTAATCTCTGACCTCGTCGACAAACTTAAAGACGCCAAGGTCTTTACTAAGTTTGATGTATGATGGGGATACAACAACATTCGGATTAAGGACGGTCATTAATGGAAAGCAGCTTTCACTACTCACAAAGGCCTCTTCGAACCCCTCATAATGTTCTTCAGCCTTATGAACTCCCCAGCAATTTTCCAATGATTCATGAACAACTCCTTCCGTGAGATGATCTCTGAAGGATGGCTCATCATCTACATGGATGACCTCCTCATCTTCTCTCCTGATGAAACCATACACACCAAACGAACCAAACGAGTCCTTCAACATATGGAAGAACTCAACCTCCACCTGAAACTTGAGAAATGTTCCTTCGCCGTAAAGGAAGTTGACTACCTAGGAATGATCATCAAACCTGAACAACTTGCTATGGACCCTGTCAAGCTCGATGGAATCGCCAAATGGCCTATCCCAACCAAAGTCAAGGAAGTTCACTCATTCCTTGGCTTTGCCAACTTCTACCAACAATTCATTCCTGACTATTCCACTGTTGCTTGTCCCCTCATTGACCTCACTAAGAAGAACTCCGGTTGGAACTGGACTGTCACTTGCCAGAAGTCCTTTGACTCTCTTAAGGAGTTATTCCTCTCAAAACCGATTCTCCACCTCCCTGATCCCTCTGTACCTTTCGCCATCACTACCAACGCCTCAAAACACACTTCCAGTGCCATCCTTTTACAGACTGATGTCAACAGTGATTGGCACCCCTGCTCCTACCTTTCTACCTCGTTCTCTCCTGCAGAATGAAACTACGACATCTACAATCGTGAACTCCTCGCCATCATCTGTGCTCTCAAAACATGATGTCACTACCTCCACAGCTCCCCTTTCCCTGGCCAGGTCTTCACAGATCACAAGAACCTCACCTACTTCTGCCAAGCCCAGAACCTTAACTGCCGCCAAGCATGGTGGCTTTTGCATTTAGCAGACTTTGACCTCAAAATGATCCATGTCCCCGGCCGTCTTCTTGCTGGTCCTGACGCACTCTCCCACCGACCTGATCTCCACCCAGACACACCTGACGATGCTGGAACTGTACTCCTCCCAGACTCCCTCTTCGTCCATGTCATCGACACTGCTCTGCATCAGAAGGTCTCATCCTCCTCCAAGGATGATCCCCTCATTCTGAATGCATTGCATGCCCTTGACAGATCTGTGCCCCCCACCTTCTGCTCCTGCTTGTCTGACTGGGCCTTCAACGAGGGTATCCTCACCTACCAAGGCCGTGTCTATGTTCCCCCTGACGAATCCCTCCACTGTTCCATTGTGACCTGCTGCCATGATCACACTTCTGCAGGCCATCCTGGCTACCTAAAAACCCGGCAACTGGTTGCCGCTGAGTTTTGGTGGCCTGGCCTTGTGCAGTTTGTCCGGAAATATGTCGAAGGCTGTTCTTCTTGCCAGCAAGTGAAAGTGAACACCCATCCCACAGTACCTTCAACTTCTCCGATCTGCTCCTCGGCTTCTTGCCCTTTCCAACAGATCTCCTGTGATCTGATCACTGATCTACCCCCATCCGCTGGATTTGATTCCCTGTTGGTCATGGTCAACCACGGGCTTACGAAGGGGGTAATTCTCTGTCCCACTAAGAAAACCGTCACCGCTCAGGGTACCACTACCCTTTTCTTCCACAAAGTCTACAAATGCTTCAGATTGTATGACAAGATCATCTCCGATCGCAGTCCCCAATTCACTTCTGCCTTTGCAAAGGAACTTGGGAAACTTCTCAATTACAATCTCGCCCTCTCTACTGCCTATCACCCCCAAACAGATGGAGAAACGGAATGTATCAACCAAGAAGTCGAAACCTATTTACGCATCTACTGCGGAAATAACCCTGGCTCTTGAACCAAACACATGACCCATGTCAAATTTGCCCACAATCATCGCACCCACTCTGTCACCAACCAATCTCTGTTCTACTATCTCATGATGGGATATGAACCCCATGCTCTTCCCTCTGTCCTCCTTACCTCTGACATTCCCGCTGTAGAAACCTGTCTCAAAGACCTCACTGCCGCTAGAAACGAAGCCCTTGCTGCTCACGAACTCACTTGTCAAGTCATGGCTGCTCAAGGAAACAGAGGCTTTGTTCCCTTCGCCAAAGGAGACAAAGTCTGACTAGAAGCCAGAAACCTGAAATGCTGCTCTCCTACTCCAAAGTTCAATCTGAAACGAGAAGGACCCTTTATCATCACGAAAGTCCTATCTCCCCTCACTTATCAACTCTGCCTACCGAAAACCTGGAAAATTCACCCCGTGTTCCACACTTCTCTCTTATTGCCCTATCACGAAAACAGCGTACATGGACTGAACTTCCTGTCTCCACCACCTGACCTTATCCAAGGAGAAGAAGAATACGAGATCGAGAAGATCTTATGCCACCACAGACCTCCATCTCACCACATGTTCTTGATCTGATGGAGGGGATACTCTGCCGAAGAGGATTCCTGGACCCCAGAACGGAACTCGAATAATGCCAAGTCCGCTCTACTCGCTTATAAGAGACTCCACCCCTCTGTCTTCCCTCCTGCATCCTCCCCATCACCATAAACATGTCTTTTGACCAACTCTCAATCTCCACCGAATCCTCCGTCTCTGTTTTCTCTTCTACTCCTGATTCCCCCTCATCCACCGTCACTGAACCTGGATGGAATTCCTCTGCCACCATCACCTATTACCCGTCCAACATTCCTGGAACCACCACCATCCTGGAACCGATTACTCTCCCCACTCCCATTCCATCTGCACCCATCATGTTCAAATCCCCTTCCCCAGATCCTCCTGCTGAACCCGCTCCCATTGTTGCTGTAGACGTCCCTCTCTATGCCATCAACATTAGATCTGGTGTCCCTTCCCCCCAATACATCTGAAACCTCTCCCACTATATGTTAGATTCCTGTCTTGCCATTCCTCTTGTGCTTTCAATGTCATTGTCTTGGACATGTTCATCATAATTGTCCTTTCTACCAGTGCCCCATTACTGGCTGTCACCAATGGGCTCCTGGACATGACCAGCACTCTTGTCACATGGCCACTCACTGCCCTTCTTTGGCCAACCGGCTCTCCTCTGTTGGCCCCACTTGTACTCGCAGTTCTCTGGCCAATCGTCTGTCTGATGGTCCTGCCCCTGCCCGCCACCTTATCCTGTCTTCTACAGAGAGACGCTCCCCTCGCCGACAGTCTTTGTCGTCGTCTTCTGGTTCCTCTCGTGGTTCTTTGAACCGGTCTTACCGGTCTGCATGTTCTTCTGGCTCTCGTTGAGCTCTCCCAATTCCTCCTCATATCTACTCCCCAGAGTATGATGATGCACAGTATGATGATCCTATCACCAAGGAAGGTTACGCTAACATCACCGGCTCCCTGGGTCTTTCTTATTCTAGTCTTTACCAGTAGTCTTTCGACGCTGTCTCAGATCTAGTTGGGGGGTAATGTTACAACTCATTCTTTTCTCTTACTTGTACTCTTACATTCAATCCTCGCCTTGGGACTTTCTTTTCTTTTCGTCACTGACTCATCCACATTCCATAAGACCTTATCACCTTATCACCTTATCTTCTTATCTCTTATCTCACTTGCTTCATCAGCAACTATCTTCCTCCATGTTCTATTACCTTCTATGCTTGCCCTCAATCATTGTACTCAAGTATATAAACCCTTGATACTGATACCTTGTACTCTTAGCTTAGATCTCTTTGAATCTACCTTGTCTTTGTTCTAAGACTCCTTCAAACAACTTGTTCATCACCTTCAAACCTTGAACCCTTGAACATTTGAACCAGTCACTCCCACTGTTGAGTGGAGTGTCTTCCTCAGACTTTGTGCTACCATTAAGTGCATGCTTTACCTCAGAACTCTTTGAACCATCTTTCAAGGCTACACTTGGCCCGGATAGGGACAAGCATAACGGCCACTGTATAAGAAGCTGATTAACTGCTTTCTTGTGCCTACTTCTCGGATCTTTGCGAGGTAAGCGAGGACTGTGGTGGGTCTAGGCCCGTCCAATAGGATTTTGTCAATTATTAAGCGTTGGACATTGTGCTCAATGAGCTCAACCAGATGGATAGTGTCCATGCCCACTTGTGGTTCATATCTTTGGAAGTCAATGATCCAATCATCTATGGGCATTGATTCCATTTGTTTTAGGACGCATAGTTTCTGTCTGGCCCATTCTTGTTGATTAACAGAGCGGAAGAGGGCTTTGATCTCTTCTTCTAACTCCATCCATGTGTAGGTACTGCCGGTTAATAGGTGATCTATTCTTGTGTGGGCAAAGCCACCTGCTTTTTGTCCCTCAAGGCATGATAGCACAGCTACTACTGCCTTGTGTGAACCTTGTGGAAATACGGTGGAATTCTCAGCAATCCATGCCTTCATCTTAGTCCACCATTCTTCGAACTTTCTCTTGGACCCATTGTTGTTTGTTCAGGATTTGGACTGCTAGATGCTAGGTTATCTTTGGACAGTTTATCCTCTGGGCCCAATCTGACTATAAGCTGGTGATAGGACAATGCTAACTACCAGATCAAACAGAAGAAAAGAAATAGAAAACTAAACTACTGAATGAGTGAAGGTACTTAGTCAATTGGATCCCTGGTTGTTCTTCCTTTCCCAACTATTGTCTAAGGAAAAGGGTGTTGGCTTTCTTCCTAGCTATATGTAGATATACTACAGGTCTACCCTACTGCTAAGATTCTAGTAGAAACTAGAGAAATATAGCTAGATGTACTAGATATAAAGAAATGTAATAACTTGTAAGCTTCACTGTGCTCCAAGTATTACTGATGTGATAGGGGCTATAAGCCGAAAAGGGAGCTTATGTAGTGATGTAATTTACACCAACAAAGTGTGGGATGATCTCTAGAACTGATAGAGATATAGGCAAAACAGTAGTAAAATGCCTAATATAATGTTAGCTATGATTCCTGGGAATCTGTAGTGGCTATGCTACTGATGAAAGCGTGAGAAAATACTAGATATGGCTCTCAGTTCACACACAATATTGGTTAATCAATCAACCTTTCTATTGGGCAACTGGAGTGTATCTGAGTCACAAGATATAGCAAGTGATTTCTAATGCTAGTGTTCCCAAGTATTTCTAGGCTAGATTTACTTAGGTTACAAATGGCAGTGTTTGCCCACTTAGGAACAAGATTAGGTAATCTGTTTGGTGCTGTTTTCTGCTGAGTACAGGCTACCAAAAGGGGTGACTAGCTAAGTCTTATTCAGATCTCAGACTAGTCTAGTGCAATACTAACTACTTTGGCTAGGTTGCACTGAAAGAGCTATGTATTAAACTCTTTCCAAATGAGCTACAATTAACTGGCTACAATTAATTGGCTCTTCTTGGTGACCAAATTCACTCCTTATATACATATTTACATGTGGCTGTGTTACTATATATGGACACCTCTGGGCTGTGCGCTCCTACTCTGGCTTATCAAGCACAAGTGATATGATTGGTTGGCCGAGATGATGATTACTAAGGCTAGGGATTGTGGCTGTGCACAGGGGCCAGTGGTTTTGCACAGGTCTAAGGCTATGTGTTGCTCTGACAACGCTTAAACCTTATAATTTTGTAAATAGAGCCACACAAAATCCAATGCTGTGCTGGATTCATGTGACTTCACTGTGCAATACTCAGGGGTTTTCTAATAACAGTAAGCTAATGGTAGTCTATGTAACTACTGTAGTAAAGACTAATCAAATGGATATCATTAGAGATTTGTGGATATCTCTGGAAGGGATAAAGTTGGGAAAATGAAACTTGGTAGGAAGGTAGCCTATACAAGGGACTACCTGTGTATGAAATATCAGAATTTTCCAGTTGTTGGTTGGTCTGGAATTTTAGGTTTCGAGTCAGGACTCAGCACAATAATAATTTCGTGCAGGTTACTGCTATCCGATGGATTATCTGGAGGAGGTGACAACACGTACGTGGTCTCTGTTGGCATCAGAGGCAGTCTGACACATGTATCTTTGCAGGACAGGCCGACATGCTCATTGCCAACTCCAAGTTTACAGTGTGCATTACAAGGGCACATCTCTCTTCCATTGCTGTAGGAACTCGAGGTTCCTTGTGTCTGCATCCCCTCCTTTTCCCCTTTTACAGATAACAGAAAGTCATTGGTATTCGTCCTCCAAGGTATCCATCACATCCGTGTCCATTCTGAGTCGTGTCCGAGGTCCGTCTTCACATCCATATCTGTTTTCATCATGTGTCCATGTCCGTGTACTAATCAGATTGGCGTTATATGCAACAGATGTTTTCTCCGTTCTTTTCATTTACCCTTTTCCTCCTTGGTATCGATGACCACAGCCTCGTAGAGTCAGCGTTACCATCGTATGTGGCCTTGGATCCATCAAACTGGTACCGGTTGCCTTCGAGTCACTACCCGACGCAGGGCAGATGGGCTTTTGACCGCCACCACTTTCGCCTATACATATTAAACTAATTTCTACTTTGCCACTGGTTTAGCCGTGAGCCCCAGAAGTTTTCACTAAGTACAGTCTCCGCTTGTCACATATCGAAATAAGGTTCAGACGCAGTCTAGGGTATGCCCTGGACTATAAAAAGTTGTGTCTTAGCTACCAAATCTATCTACCTTTTGATCCTTTTCTTGTCCGACTCGTAAAGAGGTTTCATTGGTCGTTGTCGAATGTCGTCCATGCCTTTGACCGTATCCATTGTCATCTGTGACTCGGACCTTTGTTCCCATGCCGTTCTTCTTCGCATCCGTCTTGGATTACATCCGGACACTCTTATTCCACTCGGAAATGTCTTGGCTACCCCTTCTACCACAACATCCTTCCCAGAACCCCTTGGGACAAGTCATACTCGCACCCACATTTTCATCTCAGTCTCTCTTTATAGAGGACACCATCACCCCCTTTCTCATCACTACATTGTGTCGACACCCAAGATCATCTATCCAGGCATCAACATTGAGGTATATCAAGAACAGCATGAGATGTGCGATAGCCACGTCCTGGAGCCCGACCCCTACAGACTTGAATATAGTCATCCCATCTTGCTATCTCAAGGCCTTGGGCAACTCAACCAGTATGAATTTCCCACCCTCACCCTCCTTTACCAACTCACCAAGTTTGATCAAGTTTGCGTTCAGATCCATTGCCTTGCCTACAGTGATCAACTCTTCATCAGCAGAAGAAGAAGGGCAAGTCATAACTGCAAGAAATGGAATCAATACTGCCATAAACATACGTGAGGCTTTCGGAGTCTTGCATCTCATCCGAGCCTCTCATGCTTCTGGCCGTTCAGAAGCCTGTTCTTGGACATGCATCAGTAGCAGATGATGATGTACCAAGCGAAAGTGAAACTGATGAGGACGACGTTCCTCTGGGACAGGCTCGTGTATCATCGGAGCGCTATTGATGAAATAGGGGCATTGGCAAAACCCGTATACAGGTGTAATAGGAGCGTCCTATGCCATTTATAACATCGGAAAGCTTACTGCTTTTGCTTACCACTTTGTTATCTACCCCTACCACTTTCCACGATGTTCAAATGTGATAATCACCCAACTATTGACAAAGTTATTGAAAAACGTTGCAGGTAAGTCGCTCTAATGCTTACTACTCCCAAACATGCTGATCCCCTCTGCAGGTCAAATATGATTGAGTGCCAGCCCAGCTCGGCTGAATCTCCTAATGAAAACCCTGAAGTGGCTGAGCTGCAAGTTGCTCTAATGCTGACTAGTCCAGATAATGCTAATCATGTCATCAGCAGGTCAAATGCAATTGTGCACCAGCATGGCTCAGCTGAATCTCCTAAAGAAACCACTAGAGACGCTGATTTGCCACTGTATGTATCTTACCCACTTCCTGCTTTGGTAAACTAATGTAGGCACCCCTAAAGGGAGATGCAGGTGGCTATTGGAAAGAAAAACCATGACCTGGCCTTGGCTGCAACACAACCTGAGGAAGCTGATCATTTCTGCAAGATAAACACTAAAATTACTGAGTTGCCATTGTACACCACTTACCCACACCTTGGTTCAGTGAACTAATTGTTGGACCTCTAAAGCAAAAAGCTGATGGCCACAAAAGAGCAAGACCATGCACCTGCTTTGTCAGCAATACAACTGGAACATGCTGCACCATCGACAACTACTACACAATTGCACAACAGTGTCAAGCTCAACATTACCATTAGCACGGACAATATAAAGCCTGTTGTCGCTCACAATGCAATGCGAACCACTGTCTCTACAGAGAGTCTTACAAATGCAACAGCTACCCATAAGACAACAAAGGAGAAAGATAAATGTGTTCCAAAGGTTGCTCTTAAAAAAAAGAACGAGGTCAACAGAATAAAAGTTATGGTGCAAAGCATTATTCTACAGCCAACTGCAAAACTCATTGATGACAACCATGTTGCACTTTATGAACCAAAGTTACGCATGTATGTTTTTTGGGTGCTTGGGTTTTGCTTGGGTTAATTTCAAGAAGTCGCTTACAACAGCTGTCGACATATGTCAATAAAGAGGCAAATGTCTATGCCCTCAGGAAACTTTTGCCTACAGCCACCTGGGGGGCATTCCTATCCCTCACCAACCATCAAAATGAACTGTGTAACCCTTCTACAAACAAACCTCTCATTGTATGGATGGTCGGCCACATCGCCTCAACATGGTTTGCGAGGAATAGGGAACCAGAAAGACAAGCGTTGATTACTGTCGTCCCATTATCACAAACTCTGATTGAGCAGTACAACTGAAACAACCCTAAAGGACTCACACTTAAGTGAAGCCTTTGTGCTAGGTCACTTGCACAGAGAAAAAGACAAGATGAGAGAAGTAGAGTTGCCTGTAGGGGAAACTCCAAGAGAACAAGACTAGTGTTCTCTGGCGCTGAATTGGGGTTTATATAGTAAGTACAGGTGCGCACGGACTGTGCTGTGCTACTGCTATATATAGTAAATATGCTGGACACTGGGTCATGTGATATACCTGTGTACATAGCCCAGCATGTGTCATGCACATGTATGTGGCAGCATGAGGCTGCGGTGCAGATCTAATGTGAATGAGAAGCATGGATGTGGGAGATTAGATATGCATGTGTGATAGAAGTATTGAAGTGGATATGAAAGGAATGCATGTGAATGCATAAAAGGAATAGATAGGGGTTGAGAATGAAAGAAAAAATAAATCTGTTAAGCTTGAGTAGTGGTCGTAACAACAACCTGCTGGTTGGTGCGTTGTCTCTTCCACCATCGTGTGAGTTACAATCACTTGTACTCGTGAACGAGTTACTAATCTACTCCACCTGAAGATGCAATGGACTCGCTAGGTGCCGTTCGTGCGGTGAAGTGGCAAAGCGAGAAAAACTCCTCTGTGCTGGTGAATATATTATACTCAATGTCGTGGTGGATATTCACAATAGTTGCAGACTTTATTCGAAGATGTTTATGATGCCCGGGATGTTTTCACCAACAAGAAAGACATGCCTGACTATCTGGTAACTGATCTTTAAAAAAATGATCTGGTGTTGATTGAAGGGAAGATCACAAAGTATTGCGTCAAAGATGGGGAAAACAAGTGGTCCTTGCAACACGTACAAATGGAGCTGATGGCAATATCACTTCTCCATTCCAATGATGATTAACATAGCTATGCAAGCGACACTGGTGACATTCTGGGGTTGCACATTTAGCATATAGTGTTTTTCAGTTATTTGCCTGGCCATAAATGTATAGTATTGTATAGTAGTCTCCACTGTGTCTGTCGGATTGAAATTCACTTACATATGCACCAGTATCTGTGACCAAAGTGTAGTGTCCATGACACGGATTACTACCGAAAGACATGCATCATGCCGCTGCTACTTTCCTCCCCTAATTCCCTCCTTGTAACATAGAAATCCTACAAAGTTCCAAGTCCCCATCATACATATTATATACATGTATGGCTACAATCCTCCCCATACCATAACATATGGTGTCTGATAGCCTATTGCCAGCTTGTTGCACAGCTGTCCACCCAAACACCAATTGACAGTTGAAAGCTGACTATATCCACTCTCCGCATATGAGGCCTCACAAAAGATCAATACCACACATCCAGTATCTGTTGTGCTTCGCCGCGTAAGTGCACAGACCTCCGTGCATCTGCAAACATGTCTGTTATGCCTGCGAAATCTCGTCTCCATGACATAGGATTGTACAGTGGTTAAGATGGTGAACCCCCGATCCCGGTATTTCATGATGGCCATGCACATTGGCAATGTGAGCCATGCGCAATCAAACACCATAGGGTGAAGAATGGCTTTGCTGCAACTTGTAAACACAGCATATGCAGAAAACATGGAAAATGGAGTGATGTAATTCATAAGTGCTGTGATGTGGAATTCAAGGATGGGGGTGATTGGTGAGCAGTTACTTGACTCGATGATGTCTATCTTCCAGTTGTCCTGCTTGAACATCCAAACTGTCTGTACAGAACAGTTCAGATAGCCAGGATGTGCCCATGTATGCACTGAATCTTCTGAGTAACCAGCTGCCATCAGGAAGGTTGTTACAATGTCCACATTGCCAAGCGGTACATAGATGTCCATATTGGATGGTATCCATCTGTATGTCTCCATGAAGAACAACATTCGTCCAGATACTACTCCCATAGAGCAAACAAGGGCGTCAAAAAAGGGAATGGGATCGTCAAAGAAACATTGTGCAAACGTGTACAATCATCCTCTGAATAACATTGCAACCCCTTGCTTGTGGGCCTCAGTTGAGAGAGCAAAGCTAGCAACAGTGGGAAAAGGTAACTGATTTAGGACCATCTCCCGGAGTTCGCAGATGTCAAAAAACTTGGCATGTGAGTTCCGCATTAGCACTATTGCTGTATGTGAAACAACCTAATATCCTTCTATGATAAAACAGTTGTTTGTTCTGTGCAGTTCACAGCTATATGGCACTTGCAATGAGTATGTCTGATTGTCAAGAAGTTTGGCAAGAGAGTAATCATGTGAAGAAGGCAAGTTAATGTCTCTGATATGATTCAAGGACTATGGAGGACAAGAGGGAAATGATCAAAGAGAATAAGACTGGGAAATACATGGTGCTAGTGTGAGCCTTTATATACTATTGAGAATGGTGCACAGACCATGCTGTATATGTCTATAAGTAGTAATTATCATGGTCACTGGGTACCATGCACGAGTGGCGAGGCAATGATAAGCACTGCCGAGATACGAGTGTCTATTGCTATTGGACGATAAGTAAAGTGAGTCAATCATGAGAGAACATGATGTATGCATGCAGTGCATAGCCTATACCTTGAGGAGACAATGAGGAGTGTGCATGGGCACAGCCAATACATGAGGAAGAGGTGAGGTTGCCATGAGGTGAACACGCGGTGTCCATGAGGAAACCATGAGGAGGTAGTACATGACTATAGATGTGACAAGATGTGATACCAGGGATCATGTGACTAGATAAGATAAGATGAGACAAGGCAAGACCACGTGTCTTGATAAGATAAGGTCTTGATCACTGATAAGATGAGCAAGAGAAGGAAAATGACAGAGGCAGGGCGAGCATAACAGTATGTGTCGTACACAAAGGAAGTATATGTATGAAACGACCTAATATCCTTCTATGATAAAACAGTTGTTTATGCTGTGCGGTTCACAGTGTGAAGAAGACAAGTTAATGTCTCTGATATGATTTCAAGGACTAGCACTAGAGGACAAGAGGGAAAGACCAAGAGAACAAGACTGGGAAATACATGGTGCTAGGACGAGCCTTTATATACTATGGAGAAAGGTGCACAGACCATGCTGTGTGTGTACATGCATAAGAGGCGAGGCAATGATAAGCACTGCCGAGATACGAGTGTCTATTGCTATTGGATGATAAGTAAGATGAATCAATAGAAAGGAACATGAGGTATGCACGCAGTGCATAGCCAATGACATGAGGGAACAATGAGGAGACAATGAGGAGTGTGTGTGGGCATAGCCGAGAGGGCACAAGGGAAAGGCGAGGATGAGGTGAGGTGAACATGTGGTGTCCATGAGGTAGAGTTGTAACAATGATGTGACCAAGCATGTGACAAGATAAGATAAGATCAACAAGACCATGTGTCTTGATAAGGGCGAGTGTGACGAGATAGATAGTGATGAGATAGATAGTGAGGCAGGGCGAGCGTAACAGTGTATGTGAATTAACATCGTTGAAAGGGGCCGCTCATGTAAGCTTACGCCCCTCTTCCCATTGAAATCATTCGATTGGGTTCGCCTGTCTTCGTCACTTCCATGGAACCCATGTTACTGAAAACCGTTGTGGCATATCTATGAAGCAACTGAACGTTTGAAGGTCTCATCTCTGTCCAACTCGTGTACAGCGAAGAAAGAGACTACCTGAAAATTGTTGGCGTTGATGAACTTGAACACCGAAGGGCCAAATGAACCACTTACGAACACCCACTAAATGGCACTATGCTCCTCACTTTTGTTTATGATGCAGGTCTACAACAAGGAGCTCTCAGTGTCGTCAAGATGCCCTTTTTCGCAATCAAGCAGACCACTGTAGGGAAGCTATGTTCCCTAACATGGTATGACATCATCTAGCCATCTCATCACTCACTAGCAGTCCTCAACACCTCATTCCCATCACATCCCATCAAAGTCTGAAGCTCATTCATCAAGTCCAAATGAAGTCCAAAGCATTCAACCTTGCATTGCAAGTCCAAATCCTCATATCACAAGTCTGAACCATGTCCTATGTCCTGTGTCCATTCAAATCATGTCGGGTGTTCTTTGATTGGTTCATAATCAATTATTCATGTTCCAAAACTCAATTGCAGGATTGTTTCATGAGCGTCGTCATTTACCGTGACAACCTCATGTTTGTTCCTGAATCATGTGGTTCTTGGACTTGAGGATCAACATGTCAATAGGACTTAGTCAAAGTTCATGATGTCCCATACTCATTGTTTGTTTCATCTCTCTATTTACCTTGTCCTTGGTTACCATTAAGTCTGGAGTATGCTCCGAGACTATAAATATTTGTATTTGAATTTCTGAATACATCTTTCACCCAGTCGGTGTTGATCATATTTTTCTTGTCCCTCGTCGTCTCAAACATCTCCAATACGAAGTCCAGTGCCCATTGCATGACTTACCCTTGCTCTTGCTCAAGTCCCGTGTTCTCTACGCTTTCTCCTTCACAATCCAGTGCTCAGGTGTCTCTTGGGTGTCCTTCCATTGATTCATCACACCTGTCCGAAACCTCGGACTTCATCTGGGACCTTTGGACTTCCTATTCCTTGTCCTCCTATTCATCAGCTTGCATTTGAATCCCTTTAGGGTCAAATATATTGCACCCTTTTTACTTTTCTCTAGCTTTTGACCTGTTTGGTTTAGTCCA
>JBBPJQ010000999.1:0-14140 GCA_038088795.1 Boletus rex-veris
GGAAGACGTACCACTGGCGGAATGTCCATGGTATGATGGCAAAGTGAATGTCTTCAATTCTGCAAGTACGACCTTCTATGCGCCAAGTGACATCAGTGGTATTTATGGGATGAAACGTGAAATCATCTGTTGTTGCCCCTCATGAAGGAACGGGCCAGCACGGAAAGATTGTGCTTTTGTGGCCACAGATCCGACCCTCCCGGGCATGCGGGGACTCAACATTGTCCGCGTTCTTGTATTCTTCTCATTCATGCATTTGGGAACTTATTACCCTTGTGCACTCGTCTGCTGGCTTGTGCGTGGGGATGAGCCTGATGAGGATACCGGCATGTGGACCGTTCGTCCTGCCTTCAATGCATGCCGCCAGCCAAATATCTCCGTTGTACACCTGGACACAATGTACCGTGCTGCTCACCTTATTCCTATCTATGGCCGTCAAGAAGTCTCAGTTGACCTCCAACCCGATCAGTCATATGACACTTTCCGTGCATATTATGTCAACAAATATGCTGACCACCATGCTTTTGAGATCGCGTCATGATGACATCACTCCCCTGACACACCGCCACCTACACACCGCTGACATCTCCAGCATCATTGGTGGCTCAGTGTACCTGGCGCGAGACATCTGAGATGTTGGACAACATCAGATGGACTCGCATGGCATTACCTCCCTGTCGTATTCCCGAACTCATACACTCCTGACACACCGCCACTACACACCGCCAACATCCCCAGCATCATCGGCGTTCCCCCTACCTCACCCGGGATTGAAGACTATCCCTGGCACGAGCCATTTAGGATGTCAGACAAGGTCGGATGAACTCACAGCATTACCTCCCTGTCAATCTCCAGTGTATCATCCAAAATGCCACCCAAATCTTCCATATCGATCAGTGGAAACCCAGTGACCTTGAGCCTTCGCATTGGTCATTCCGAACCATCACTGCTGCCATCGAAATCTGGTACAACCCTGAATCCCGATCCTATGTCATCGAAGAAGATTCCGTATTTGTGGAGATACAAGACCTTACTCTTTCGATGTCTCGCAATCCCTGTCTCCCGTGTTTTTAACACCATGCTTACCTCTGTTGTCTGTTCACTCTCGCTGCCGCCTTGAACTCACTTCTGCTATGGATGTGGGGTGGAATTCAAGCTCACCGCGCGGACACAGTCAGCCAGCACACCCATGCAGGGTATCTCAATCCGTGGTGCTTCGAGCGTGAGGAATCCGACGATGAAACAGATTCGCAGGAATGTGCTTGCGACGACCTCGGTGCACCAGGGTCAACAGTTGTTGGACCAGGAAGCAATTGCAACGGATGAAGAGATCGAGGCTGAGCTACATCTCCAGTTCCCGCGGCCGTGGTTCGTGCTTGACCACGCATGGATGATTGACAGAAAATTGACAATAGTGTACTACCATGCAGAGTGCTTAGTACTGCTTACATTTGTAACGGATTCACTTGCAATATTATATTGACTGCTTAATTACTTATATACTGAGCCACACTTGAACCAGTAGTGTGATCTCGACAAGAATTACTTACACTGCTTAACCCTACTGATACTACTTGGCTACTTGGCAAGAATGACTAAGTACTGCCAAGTGTGACTAAGTAATGTGAAGATTTGCTGATGAATCCTCAGAACTTTACTAAACCCATACCATGAACCAAAGATCCCATCAGATATCCAAACTTCCTCCTCAACACCCCTGACACCTCAATGTTCATGCTGTGCATGATGCCCATCTCTATGAATACATCCAATATGAGACTGAGTCCCAGTTCTGTCAACAAGCTAAAGAAGCTTACATCATTAACTGCATCATTTGCTGTGGTTCCCACTTCATACTCTTGGGTTCTCCCATTATTGCTAAACTCACCAATGCCACTGAACTCACCATGGCTGCTGAAAAAGCAAAACCCACCATCACTCTTCCTCCGGAATATGAGGAATACTCCTTGGTGTTCTCCAAGGAAACTGCAGACCACCTCCCCCCATCTCACCCATATAATCATGAGATCAACCTCAATGACTTCTTCACACCAAAAGTAGGGAAGATCTACCCCTTATTCCCCTATGAACAGAAAGCGACTGAAGCTTTCCTTGATGAAAACCTCCATGCTGGAAAAATCCCGACCCTCAAACTCTCCCCAAGCCACTCCATTCATCCTCATCAATAAGAAGGATGGGAAACTCCATCCCTGCCAGGACTACTGCTACCTCAACAAACATACCACTTGTAATGCATATCCCCTCCCCTTGATCTCTGACCTCATTGATAAACTCAAAGACCCTAAGGTCTTTACTAAGTTTGACATATGATGGGGATACAACAATGTCCGAATCAAGGACGGTCACCAATGGAAAGCAGCCTTCATCACCTATAAAGGCCTCTTTGAACCCCTCGTCATGTTTTTCAGCCTCATGAATTCCCCAGCCACGTTCCAATGATTCATGAATGACTCTTTCCATGACATGATCACCGAAGGATGGCTCATTATTTACATGGATGACCTTCTTATCTTTGTAGAACTGTGACAAATACAGCTCAGTTGTCTGAGGAGACGAACTAGTATTAGTAGTACATATGTACCTGTGACAAATACAGCTAGGTACTGGTGAGCTAAAGATGAGGGATTGGTTTTAGAGAGTGACATACCTCAGTTGTCTGGGGAGACAAACTGAGGTACAACCCACACCGCAACATCTGATATTATACCTGAGTCACGTGTGATAGAAGATGCAAGAAACAAGATAACGGTGTCGTGGTAATGAGCTGAACTAGGTAAGTGAGATAACGGTGGCAGAAAGATGGCAAGAAATAAGAATAACTGTCTATCATTAAGAGGAAGTCCTGTTTCCAACACACCCCCTCAGCAAGATACCACGGGCAATGCAGTATGATGGGTAAGAAACGCTGCACAGGGGAGGGGCTTGGTCAAGATGTCCACAACATTATGCCTGGTTGGGACCCAGCCTGGTGCGAATGACCCATGGGAGATGTGTTCCCAGATGAAGTGATACTGCACATCAATGTGTTTTGAGCGAGAATGATTGTTCACACTGGTTGAGAGAGTGATTGCAGCCGTGTTATAGGCACTGACCCGGAGTGGAAGGATGACACATTGGCCCAGGGAATGAAGGAAGGCAATGACACTGATCCCCTCCTGGATGCATGCTGCAAGAGCCATGTATTCAGCTTCCGCTGAGGAAAGGGCATGCGTCGACTGCTTCTTGGACATGTGAGAGATTGGACCCCCATAGAAGTACCATACATATCCTGTGATAGAGACACGGTCCTCTGGTGATGTTGCCCAGTCAGAGTCACTGAAGGCATATGGGGTGAGATCAACATGTGGGTTCCCAAAGTGAATGCGCAGAGATTGTATCCCCTTCAGGTACCTGACAACCCGATGAGCTGCAGAGAAGTGCTTAGGTTCTGGCCATGTGCATTGTTGTGAGAGGTACTGAACAGCCAGTGCAATGTCTGGGTGGCTGCATGTGGATAGATAAATGAGTTCCCCGACAATCTTACAATATGCACGTGGAAGGTCTGGGACATCGCTGTACACTTCATCTGTACGCCTGAATGGGTGGTTTGGATCCATTGGGAGTGAGACCAGGTTTCCATCGCTCAAACCATACTCATTGCAAAGGTATGCAATGTATGACTCCTGATGCATCCATGCCTCACGAGTGGTGTGGTTCCTCTCAATCTCTATTCCCAGGTACATGGTGACTGCACCCATGTCGCTGATGCCAAACCGATTATGGATCTTCTCCTTGACCCAGTCCAGATACTGTTGGTTGTTGCTACCTCCCAGCCCATCATCAACATGTCATGTGATGATGCAGAGTATTGTTTGTCCGTCAGGTAGTGCCTTTCGATGGATGAATACCGCCAAGTCTACCCCTGACTTCTGAAACCCGAGCTCGGCAAGGACAGATGAGAGCAATTCATACCAGTCAAGCGCTGCCTGCTTCAACCCATACAGAGAGGAGAGAACATGACATGCAAGAAGGCTGCCATTAGGACTGTATTGTTTGAAACCTCATGGCTGCTTCATGTAGATCTCTTCCTTTAGCTTCCCGTGAAGGAACACTCGCTTCACATCAAAGCAATCGAGCTCCCAACCATGCTTAGCTGTAAGGGCTATGAGAGTTTTGATTGATGATTATCGTGCAACTGGTGCATAGGTCTGATGAAAGTCTACACCTGGGATCTGGGAGAAACCTTGTGCGACGAGGCGTGCCTTGCATTTTGCCCCTCCCTTCAGGTTGTTGGTCTTGAACTCGAAGACCCATCTGTTCTCAACCAACTTCCAACCGGGAGGCGCCTCTACCAGCTGCCACACCTTCATTTCCTTCATCAGTCCCAACTCTGTCTTCATTGCAGCTAGCCAGTCTTCCCTGTCGCCTCACTTCATTGCCTCATCATATGTCGCAGGGGGTAATTTCATGTCGTACCCTGGATCGGAGGGGTTGCGGTGAAGGTCACTGCAGATAGAAAGGTGGGCTTGCTCTGTGATGATGAAGTTTGCCTGTTGTTCAGGGATGCCCTCACTCTCACTGCCAGACTCGCTGAGGTCTGTTAAGTCACTGAGATCACTGAGTGTGTCGATGGGAATAGATGATGACATCCCCTCAGTCCCAGGCTCTGCCCTTGTGAATGGAGGTGGCTGTGAATCTGGAAGGAGTGCCGTGGGTGAACCACCTTGGGGCCAAGGACGCTGGAGGCAGGGACTGGAGAATCGTCGTTTGCCAGCCTGAGAGGTGAGAGACATGGAGAGGAGGGAACCGAGGGTTGACCTGAGATGACAGCAGGAGTGCGAGGATCACAGAGCTCTTCTGAGGAATCGTGTGATGTGGTGATGGATCCCTCATTGAAAACCATGTCTCGGGAGTTGAAGAAACTCCCAGTGCTGACATTCCGCAAGTGCCACCCTTTTACTCCATTAGGGTACCCAAGAAATATTGCCTTGTGAGAGTGAGGCCCATTTTTGCTGTGCAGCTCAGGTGAAATGCGAGCAAAGCATCGAGAGCCGAATACCCACAGGTGACTGACATCAGGCTTATATCTGTGAAGTAACTCAAACAGTGTTTTCCCAGATGGGAGCACATGGATCACGGAGAGGTTCCAAAGGTATCCAATGAGAAGCACGGCCTCACCAAAGTACCCGGCAGGCAGGTGTGCCTGAGAGAGGGCAGCTAGAGCCCGTCCTTTGATTGTCTGCACAGCTCTCTCCACCTTTCCATTCTGCTAATGAGCATAGCTGATGGATTTGCGGTGCTCGATACCCAGCTTGCGCAAGGAACCCTCAAACTCAGTGCTGATGTACTCCCCCCCATTATCTGTCTGTAGAGCATGCACCTGCTTCCCATACAGTCATCCCCCGGCAGTTGTGACAACCAAACTTCAGTCAGCCTACAAGACAAAACGGTGATACTACTTTGTTACAAAAGAACTAGAATATATTACTATCACTATTATCTCATCTAATGAGCAAATATTTTGTGAATCATATGAGTTGTGGAGGTGCAATGGGCTGAATCAACAATAGTGGCCTTATCATGTGTATCCGTTCAGTTGCGTCAGAACCAAAAAAGGGAAATCACCACGCTTACCGTTATCCTTGCATTATTAGCACTCAGCAACCATCATGTTGCTGCACTCCCACCGTCGCTCTCACTGTCTGACGTGTGGGATCCCTCATCAACAACCTCCATCTCCTCGACCTCAATGGCATGGCTATTGGATTTGGGTTTTGGAATCACCCCCTCAAGCTTCCTGCATTTTGGTTTCTTCAAGACTGGTTGCCAGCCCTCTTGTTTTGCCTGTGTGGTTTCCATGACCCAGAGCTCCATCATGTGTCGATGGGCTTCTCGCAGTAAGCTGTTTCACTGTTTTCATTCCTTTTCCACCTGTTTCCATGTGTCCATGACTACTAACTGCTCCTCTCGTTGTTTTTTTCTAGATTTTCGTGTGCTGCTTCAGTTTGTGTGGCCTCCTCGTGCTCTTCAACATGCTTGAAAAATTCATCACCAGAAAGCAGTTTTGGTAAGCCATCAGCATTAAGATGACCAGTCTTCTTTTTCTTTTGCTTATCTTGCTGAGCAGCTAGCTGTCCATGAAGGCAGTTAGAGTACATTCTGACCAACAAAACAGAAGATTGCATTTCCAGCAGCTGTTTCTTGTGTGCTGCCTCGTGCACTTTGGAAACCTGAAGAGCATTATGCAGTGCTGCCTCATGATAGTTCTGTGGACTGTCTGCAAGCAGCTGGGAGTATCTCCCGCTCTGAATAGATGAGATTTGTGATGGAATAAATGGAGGAAGGCGCTGATCAGGTGTCAGTGGGGCTGGTTGAGTGAGAAATGATGCCAAAGTGCTCGCAAGGGACTCCATTACTCCTTTTGCTGCCAAGACTCCTTTTTCAGCATTGCTCAAGGATTCAATGGTTGTTGCTGCCTCAAAAGGGTGGGATTTCTGAGGTAGATGGTAAAACTGATGTAGAGCAGTGCTGATGACTCGAATAGGGCTAGATTGTATTGGAAGTGGTAATTGGCTGCTTGCTGCTGTATCTAAGCTTGGGGCCAACATCTCGGGTGTTATGATGCTCGGATTGAATGGTGATACTCCAGTAACACGAAAGGCCGACTTCATATTCTCACTCCTGAGAATACGAAGGTGCACATGTCCATAAATGGTGATGAAATTTGCCTTCGTGACCTTTTGACATTTTGTGCTCTCATGCTGATCATGTTCTTGTGTCCAGGCATTTTTCAATGCACTGAAGATTGCAACATCAAGTTCCTGGTAAACATATGTGGTATGGGTGGGATAGCATAGTATGTGAATGTTGTTGTCCTGTGCATAACTGAGGAAATCCTTTGTATAGTGTGAATTGTGACCGTCAACAAGGAGCAACCAAGGTCACCCGTCGGCTTTTGCACATGTCAAACGGTCAAACTCCTGAGCCATAGGCAGCCAATTACACTGTCTGTCCACCCTTTCGGCGAGTGTGCAATGCTTTTTTGGTATTCAGACTGAGAAGATAATATTAAGGACTTCTCAAACCTTGCTTTCAGGTCACTGTCCTGGTGCCAATTCGTTGAAAATGCCTTTCCCTTGTAGATGCATGTTGGGGGAATGGTTTCTCCATCAGTGCAAATTGTGACCATCACTGTGATATTCTCACGGTTGCCATCTCATTGTTGATGCTGAATCTTCTTTTGTGCAGGACCAAAGACCCATTGCTTGGTGCCGCTGCCTGGCTGAAATCCTGATTCATCTGCTGCCCAGAGACAATTGACTTCAATCTGGTTGACTTCAATGGTGCTTCCAAGCAAATCAAACCATGCTTTGTTTGTGTGGGGTTTGACAGCACGTCCCTGTGCAGTATCAAGAGGGGAACTCCAATATTTCCCAATTTTCTCGGCATATCATGTCAGAAAGTGATCAGTCCAATTGTGGCCAATGCCACTCTGTGAAAACTCTTCTTCATTGAGGCGGGCATGTAAAATGTTGTCCATATGTAATTTCAGGGTGTTGTGAGTCAGAGGAAAACCACGGTTCACAAGTTCAAGAAGGTAGGTCACCATGTTCTGTTCCTCCTCCAGAGAAAGCCATGCAAAGTTCTCTGCATTGGCTTGTTGTCGACTCTGACCACCCTGTAACCTTCTACTTACTGTGTCATGACTGACAATGATGTTGTTGTCCTTCAACTTCACCCTCCACTTGGTCTGGACCGCTCTACAAATCTTCTGCAAACTTGATTTCTTCTCCGGGTTTGCTTGGTTTACATGATAACAGTTGATGGCTTCAGCAATAGCATCTTCTTGGTGATCTGCACCAATACGGACCTTCCTTGCCTTTGACTTTGCATGGCCAACCATGCATTGGTGAGTTTTGTGGTATTCCATGAGCGCTTCACCTCATACTTGGTACAAAGTGGCTCTTTCCTCATTTGGCATATCTCGCTTAATTGCCAATGATATGATTAGATATCATACTCAACGAAACTGGCATTGTTCTGGCACACTATCTGGACTTGATAGGCCTAGATATATACTCTAGGCAGGCTATCATGATGTTCCCAGATGTATATACATAGGTGTTTGCTGACATTGATGTAATTTTGTGCCACTGACGACAGAAAACACCTGGCTGACAGTATATATTCATGAATCAGAAAGACGGATCATGGTACTGAGCTTCATTTTGGTTGTCTCCATCATTGTTAGATATAGTACCTAATGTACAGTGCCGAGAAGGACAGTAATCAGATATATGCTGGTCTATAAAATGAGATTGTCGCAACTGCTGGAGGTGTCGCAACTGCTGGGGGATGACTGTACTTGTTCTCCCAATGCGCCTGAACGATCCGCCAAGCCACAAAGGCCTGATCATGAGTAGCCAACAGGTGTATGCTCAACGCGTTGGTAAAATCGTCCAGGAAGAGGATGAAGTACCTCTTCCCATGAATTATCGAGGTGGAAAAAGGCCCACAGATGTCGGAATGGACAATTTCAAGGAAGTCAGTGGTGGGAGGTGAGGTAGAAGTGTTGAAAGGACATGTACTTACAGTCACATGACCTATATTAAGTAATCACTTTGTACAAGTATATAAGACTCTGCTGAGTCTGAATATAAATTATCTCTCTTGATATTCAACTGCTATCATCTCTGAGAAACCCCCGCTCCAAAGGTAAGTCCCCTAGAGAGGATTCCTTGTATCCTGTGCAGCAACACTGGGTACTTGCTACTGCAACAGGTTATGAGCCTTGAAGCTCTACGTTTGGAACAGACTGTTAGTCCCCCTGAACGGTATCTTCTTATGGGTGAATGCCTTTGGACATTGACTGTCCTGAGTGGAAACGCCAGACACTCTCGACACGGCAATGCTCGGGAGTAACAGTCATCAGACTTTGTATGTAGGGGGTCGCTATAACCCTACATTCTGGAAGCTCTGACACTGTTCAGTGACATGAACATCTTACTCACTCCCTTCATTGGTTCATACTGACATGTCATCCTTTCAGATCCTACTCACAATGTCTTCCACCCTTTCCACCATCACCAAGCTTAACGGCATTAACTACAAGCGCTGGGCCCAGGATATGGAGGCCTACCTCTGTGCCTCTGGTTTCTACCAGAAGATGCACAAGGTGCACCCCACCATTGCTGGAACTGTCGCCACCACTGCCGAAGAGGAGGCTCAGGAAAAGTGGGATGAGAACGATGACTGAGCCCTTGGCTCTATGTGTCTCCACCTCAAGCCCCACGTCTCTGCCCACTTCACCTCCCAGAACACTGCCTTAGAGCTCTGGGATGCACTCAAGAAGCAATACAACTCTGCCTCCCTCACCTCCACTTATACCGAGTGGAGGAACATGCTCGGGATCACCTTCCCCAACAACCAGCATCCCGGCCCCGCCTTCTTGAAACTGAACGCCAGCTTCGCCACGCTAGAAGAACTCCAGCACAAGGTCCCTGACAACCTCAAGGCCCTCATCACTGTGGTGAAACTGCCCAAGTACACCGAGTCCCTCCACCAACAGCTCAATGCTGTTATTGACGCCGACCCCACCAAGAACAAAGTTCTCTCCATGGGGGAACTTGAGACGACCCTCGTCACTGCTTGGCAGCACTACCTCACTCGCCACCCGCTGCCTCGTGCGCAGGCAAACAAGGTTTCAAACATCTGTCACCAAGAAGGCAACCCCTCATTCTCGAAACAACAGGAGTCCTCTTCCTCCTCCAAACCGAAAGACGAAGAGAAAAGCAAGGGGAAGAAGCATTGTCAGGGCAAGCGCTCTGAAGAAGGTGAGAAGAAGTGGAAGGATCGTGCAGCCACCGCCGCCAAGAAATCCTCCGCCTCATTCGCCTTTGCGAACTTCATTCAGGAGCCCGTGGTCCTCAGCCCGGTCTCCATCTCCTTCACCAAGCCCATCTCCGATCCCCGTGCTCTTGTGCACACCACCGGCACACCCTACTATGGGCCCCCTGCCTTCCCTCAGGTCCTTGAGACCATCGACCTTGCCCACTGGATTGGGACCACTCCCATGGCCCAAACCATCCACACCCTCGAGCTGGTTGCGACCCACCATGGCCTAGGCCACCAGTGCGTCCACTCTGCCTTCGCGGAAGTAGGCACCTTTGGTGAACCCGCCTCCATCTCCCTCCTTGAACATATGGAGGAGACCCCTCATATTGTTGTCCTAGACAGTGATGACGAGATGGATCAGCTGGATGAGGAGAATGAGGACATGGTGAGCCTCGACGTTGTGGAGCACGACGAGTACCTGGAGCGCTTCTGGGACAAGTCCATTCTTTGGTCAGTCCCACTCTTTCTTTGCCCATCTCTAGCAGACACTGATGCATGGAATTTTTCGCCTCAGACATTACGTAGTTATACCGCATGTATGTCTGCAGTAGATAGCAAATCTACTGTTTCCCCTCCCTTTTCTATGTGTGATTGCTGTAAGAAGCAACCATCAAAGGGTAAAGGAAAAGAAAGAGAACATCACCATGACCATCTCCCACCGCCTGACATGTGGCTCCTGGATTCAGGAGCATCGTCCCATTACACCAACAATCTAAACGATCTTGTTGAGTATACAGCATTCTTGCTGCCCACTTACTCTCAAATGGCAAATGGCCATGCTGAGATCCTCAGTAAAGGAACTGCGATTATTCGCTTCCAAGGTAGACTTGTGTGGTTATCGCCAGTCATTTATATGCCTACATGTACAGTAAAACTCATTTCAATGGGTACCTTACTTACCGATATCTGCATGACACTTCAGACCACTCCCGGTCATATCAACATCTATGATAAGTGTACCAAGCAGATAGTACTAAGTTTCCACTCCCATGGAGACACTATGTACTGGATCTACGCCCCTGCCATTCATCCACATGCCGACTTATTGTCCATGATGTCTGTGGACTATGAACTTCTCCACCGCCGATTAGGCCACCCCTCACGCAATGTGCTCCGCGCTGCCAAGAAGCACATTAAGGACTTCCCGGACGTTGAAATCCCATCCACTGTACCTATATGCTCCGGTTGTGAGCTTGGTAAACAGTCCAACCATACTTTTCCTCATAGCGAGAAGTGCGCCAGTGCTCCCTTTGAGTTAATTCATTCTGATTTAAAATCATTTGAAATTGAATCATACCATAAGTACAAGTACGCCGTCGTCTTTTATGATGACTATACATCCATGGCTTGGCTGGTCCTAATTAAAACAAAGGATCAAACGCTAAAAGCAACCAAGCAGTTCCACACCTACATATGTGCGAACTCAGTTCAATGCTGTGATAAAACACTGGCACTCTGATGCAGGGGGAGAATATACCTCCAAAGCATTCACTGAGTATATGTGCGATAATGGCATAAATATCCAACAATCTGCCCCCTATGCCCATCAGCAGAACGGACGTGCGGAATGCCTCATCCGTACCATTATGGACAAGGCACAACCCATGCGACTGCAGGCTTGCCTACCCGATTCCTATTGGGAGTTCATGGTACTCCACACCCTTCACATGTATAACTGCATCTGTTCCACTCGGCTCAACTGGAAAACGCCATCCAAGATGCTTACAGGAGAAAAGCCAACTTTCTCCCATCTCTGGGTTTTCAGCTGTGGTGCTTATGTCCACATTCCGGTAGAGACTCACAAAGGTAAATTGCAGCCTAAATCACAATTGATGATCTACCTAGGCATATCTGCCGGTAGTGATTCAAACTACCTATTCATGCATCCTAATAACGCGCTGCATACGTCGGCTCATGCCATATTTGATGAGCACCTCTTCTCCAGGTGTTCTAAGGCTCAGCCACACCAGCTGGTTAACCACCCGCCATGTTCTCACTCTCATGATGATGGGTCCTCGGACTCTGATTCAACACCCTCGGACTTGGAGTCAGATGTGGAATTCGCTTCTCCTACTGTCCATCCTCGTTGCCCAGCAACTCCACCTCCACCTCCAGCTGCCCCTAGGGCACCTACACCACCTCCAGCACCCCTGGCACCTCTGGTTACCCCTCCTCGTCGACCACCGCCGCCCCCACCTGTTCACCCGGAACACCCACAGCGAGAGTGCCACGCCCCCTTTCATCCCAGAAACATTTATGGGGAATGCCGCAAACTGCTCAAGCAGCTCCACAACATCGAGCATGCCTCAGACTGGTGCAGACTCATCAGAGAAGCACTGGCCGGCCCATCGGATTCACCTGTTGTCCCCGGTGGAATGCCCCCATCCCCAACTCCATTGGAAGATGATGTGGAGTACATCACCAGGGAAGGGGGAGACACATTGGTTTCATACCTCTGCAGCCATGCCTTTCCGCTGGAAATGGAACAGTCCAACGTGAACTATCGCGAATGGACATACTGCGACATTCAGAAACTGCCACAAGATGAGCAGACCCTCTGGCGTAAAGCCTGTCACGATGAGTTACAAATACTCAAAGATCACAAGGTCTATGAAATCATGGATTGACCTGCAAATAGAAAGATCATAAAGAATCGATGGGTCTTTGATGTAAAAACTGACAGAAGAAAGAAAGCCCGCTTAGTAGCTAAGGGCTTCTCCCAAGTAGAAGGGATTGACTTTGATCAAATATTCTCTCCTGTCATATGCTTTGAGACAGTGCGATGCATACTCACCCTCTCAGCAATAGAGAACTGGTACACTACTGGTCTTGACATCCGATCTGCCTACCTATACGGCAAACTGGACGAAGAACTCTATATGGACTTCCCAGAAGGCTTTATGCCCCCACACCTCAAAGGGAAGGTCTTGAGACTACTACGCGCCATATACGGCCTCAAACAAGCAGGATTAGCTTGGTGGTGTGAGCTCAACCAATCCATGAAAGAACTCGGCTTCACGTGTCTTAGAACAGATGCTGGCCTGTTCATTTATCGCAAAGGCAAAGAGCTCGTTCTAGCGATTATCTATGTAGACAACACCATCTTCTGCGGCCTCAACAAAACCTTTGTAGATAAGGTTAAAGCCGCCTTCATGAAGAAGTGGGACTGTCGCGACTTAGGAGAAACATGCAAATTCCTAAGAATGAACATACGTCGAGACGGTCAAACTATTAAGATAGACCAGCGAGAATATCTCGACAAAGTCATTGAGCGATGCGGTATGACTAACACAAAAATCGCCAACACCCCTCTCCCTCAGGGTTATTACCCAGAGAAGAATGAATCCCCTGTCAACCTGGAACTTCGGACGCGATTCCAGACAGTAATCAGATCATTACTATACCTCATGATCAGTACAAGGCCTGACATCTCATATGTGGTTACCCAACTCGCCTGCATGTCCGCCAACCCATCAGAAGAGCATTTAAACAAAGCTCTATACATCTGCCAGTATCTACTAGGTACCCGAGATTACTCTCTTGTATATCAAGGCAAATCTGGTAAAGGCATTATCGCCTGCACCGATTCTGATTGGGGACAAGACAAAGTCACATCTCACTCGCAAACAGGTTTCTACCTGAAATTCGCGGATGGTGTGTTCTTGTGGAACTCACACCTACAAAAGACCACCGCTCTGTCTTCTATGGAAGCTGAGTACATGGCCTTGAGCGACTGTACACGCCAGGCTATTTGGATTCATCAAATGATGGAAGAACTCGGCTATCGCCTTGGTCCCATCCCCGTTTGTGGTGACAATCAAGGTTCACTCTTTATTGCACAGAACCCTGTTACCGAAAAACGATCCAAACACATTCAGATCTGCTACCACTTTGTACATGATGCTGTGATGCTCTGGAAGCAGGTTGAGCTGCTCTTCATCTCAGAGACCGACAATCCTGTGGATATGTTCACAAAGAACCTTGGACATGTCAAGTTCAAGGAGTTCTGCTCCCAGCTAGGTTTGGAATTCAACTTGCTGGCTTAGACTGTGCAGACGTTTATTTACTTTATATTTCCTACTTTGTATCTATGCATCTACCGTATACTAGACAAGGGGGAGTGTTGAAAGGACATGTACTTACAGTCACATGACCTATATTAAGTAATCACTTTGTACAAGTATATAAGACTCTGCTGAGTCTGAATATAAATTATCTCTCTTGATATTCAACTGCTATCATCTCT
>JBBPJQ010001000.1:0-14128 GCA_038088795.1 Boletus rex-veris
TATACAATCGGCAAGGAAATGGAGAAAATCCCAAGCAACGAGTATGCTGCATCCTCGACAAAGGTCGTCTCTCGTCGTGAAGCTAGACATAACTTCTCTCGGATGTCATGTGACCCTGGTCGAAGGGCGGTCAAGGATTGTGCAGAGATGCCAGTTGCCTCCTCCATCTCCGAGATGATTTCCGGAGATGCCTTGTGGTTTTGGATATCAAGGTTCAGGTATGGCTGCCAGTCCTCAGTGTAGAATCGAATGACCTTGGAAGCATGGTTCTCCTGGAATGTCCAGGCACGAGTATTCCAAAGGCTCCCCATGAGATCACTGCACCGCGATGGGGAGTGGACTCCACAGAGAAAAACAATTGTCACAGCAGAACCTTCATACCACTTGAACATTGCAACCAGGGCTTCTTGGAGCACAAAGTGGTCTACTTTATTGATGCAACATGTATCGCTCCATGCCCAGTGGAGCCCAGCATCCTGCGCAATCTTGCAGAACATTTGCAGTTTGTTGTGAGTGAACAACTCGTCGAGCTCATACATGACCATGTGGATGATATCGTCGAGCAGAGGTTCATTATCTTCCCATGTGTGCGAAAATGTGGCGTAGTGGTAGTACTTGGCGACCTCTCGGTGGATGTGGGCGTCGTCAATGTCCATCGTTGTGGAGGAGATCAACTCCTTGAAGACTGGGAGTGATTCAAACCATGATGCTTGCCTGGACTTGTCGAGAAGACGACCGGAGCCGGTGTGAATGAGGATATGAGGTGAGTCCTGAATGACATTCTGAACTGCCCTACGAATCACTGTTTTCGTCTGGGCTGGGCTTACATATTCCCGATGACGCTCTGTAAGGCAAAATGAGCGAAAAGATGCCACTATGATGTTGATGCGCTCACCACGAATATTTTGATCAGAGGATTGTGATATCTTCGAGAGCATTGTCTCAAACATGGCTATGGCATCGTCGTAACGCCCTGCCCTGTGTAGAGCCGCGTGCTTCCTCTCGTAACCCCATGGAGACGAGGGATCGAGTCTTATCACCTGGGTATAAAACATCAACAAGAACTAACGTGTGCGAGACAAAGGAACGGACCTCATTTGCGTCCTTTAAGCCATTGTCCAATAAACCCCCGGCTACGTACGCCTTGCTTCGCTTGATGAATAGACCCTGTTGCGAGGACGGTTCGAGAGAAAGTGCTGCTGAATACACGGAGACGGCTTCGTCGTGTCGCCCGGCATGCCTTGCCGCATCTCCTTGATACTCTAGTTTCTGGGACAAATGTTGTTTGAATCCTGACAGGGAAGTGTCAAATAAACGTCAATACGAATGTAAATTGCTCACCAAGAACCCAATCCGCCTGCTTGGCGTGTCGGTTTGTCCAACCCCTTGGTTCCTTCATCATCTCGTGGAAACAGACAGTCGCATCCATTATCTTATTGAGCATGTCAAGTTGTTCACAGATAATTCGATAGATCGTGAATCTTGAGGCCACAAACTTCATGAAGGAGAGCGTCAGGCCCATAAAGGTCACCTGAGCCAGGAACACTCACATCGTCAGTGCTAGCCAAGACATCTTGCCACGAGCCTCTTGTCAATTTCAGTTTAGCCCACTCTTTCAACAGCAACGTAGGGGCATAGAGCTTCGATGTATTCTCGTCTTGGGCCGCCTCCAAGGTCGCGCCGCCTCTGCTCTCGCGGATGGACAGATATTGTTGCAAGAAATCTGCCGTGAAATGTTGAGTGCACGATAGACGACACGGCAGGCAACTCACCAGAAACCCACGATGATCTGCGCATGTAAACCTCCCCGTCGATGGTATTTATCATCGTCAATAGAGATTCGCCTGCCTCCTTCGTGTGACCCGCCGCATACAGGGCCTTGCAAAGACACTGCTGTAGCGTGATGTCAAGATCATCAAATTTCCAGCCGGATATCTGCCAAAAATTGAGCGTAAATTCGATACGTTGCAGTATAACCGTCAGGATGCTTACCAGTGAGACCACGGAAAGTGTTTGACTCGTGTGGTGTTGCAACTTGTTCCTTGCATCCTTGAACGATTTCACCGCATCCTGGTAGCTGCGATTTCGCATGAGCGATTTTCCATGCAGAAAATGCATATATGCCTAAGGGAAGTATCAGCGTTGATATCTGTCGTGTGGTCGCCCGTTGTGCACGTACCTGAACCACATAGCATGTAGAATTCAGGTGTAGCGTATCGATGAGGTCATCCACACGCGATATCGCGTCGAGATGCTCTCCGGCCATACATACGATAACAGCCTACGAAATATGAGCAGATTAAAAGGTGACCAAGGCCAAAAGCACGAGATACACACTTTGATGAGGAGGAGAAAACTGACGTGAGTGGGATGACAATGTTCGAATGCAATGTCGCACGCCCGATATGCCTTGTGCTTTTCCCCCCTGCTAACAAACGCTACCGAGTTTGCAATGTACCCACCGATGGATGGCTGTATTTCAATAGACTTGGTTTAAATTGACGTCAGCATCAGTGTGCAGGCGAGTGCAGAAGACGAAACCTTTTTGGCATCCTCGATTGCAGCACCCCACTGCCGTAAGCGTGCACGGACGATGGCTCGACTGGCAAGTACGTGGTGGTGAGGATTCTGAGACGCGAGGGTTGCTTCAGTCAACAGCGCTTCCGCTTCCTCGAGTTGACCGTTCTTCCACAAGTCGAGCGCAGCATCGTCAATCTGTATGTCAGGTTCCTGTACGGAATGCATATGTAGAGGTAACAGTGCAATCGTGCGGACAGACGAGGCGGAGCAAAAAGTTGTTCAGACGCATAATCTAATTGGACGGACGATACTTACGGTGATCCGAGATAGGCGTTTCGCGGTTATTTTCTCATTTTCTCCCCCAATTCCAACCATGAGAAAGCGGCCTTCAGGTGAGAGCGCGATGGAGTGTACGTCCTGAGGGGGATACTGGTGACGGAAAAGACCAATTTGGGTGCGTGTCGAGGTGTCCCAAAACGTGACAGTCTGGTTGGCGGTGCATGCGATGAATCCCCCGTGCTGCGGTACGGTAATGGAGGGAATCGCGCTGATATCCGGGACTGGCCATTCAGAGACCTGCGATCCTGTGGAGGCATCTATTTGCTTGATTTTGCCGTCGGATACAACAAATACATCATTGTTCGACCAGACAAGACTCGTGTTGTACCGGCATGTGGTGATTTGTACTTGTATGTTCACCAGCAAGCGACCGTCGTTGCTGTCGTAGACTTGGAGGGATTTCTGAGTCGCCGTCGCGATTCGGTCGCCTTGTGGAGAGTACTTGGCTGCCCACACACGATCGTCGTGGCTGAGTGGGCCGACGACTCGTTCACGGGTTGCAATGTCCCAGACGGTCACTGTGCGGTCTCCCAAGGCGAGGAGGCGCGTCGAGTCGGGGGAAAAGTCGACGCCTCTGATGACGCCGACAGTGGTCCAAGTGGTAAAGGGTTGTTTGTATACCTTTGCGTCCCAAACGATCACATCACCCCAGTATGTCCCCGCCGTGATCCACTTGCAGTTCTTTGAGAACGCGACGCACCCGACTTGTTCCGCTGCCATCGTGGCCATCAGCTTGCAGTCTTCCACTCGCCATACCCGAACCCCGTCGCTGCCGCTGCTCGCGAAATACTCGCCATTCGCAGCAAGTGTCACCGAGGATCGATCTTGTCGAATGGTCAGCATCAGCGCAACCCCATCTTGTCACCACGAACCAGACATTGTGACCTTTAACGCGGATATCGGTAGCAGAGTAGCAGAGCAAGAGAGGGAATGC
This sequence comes from Boletus rex-veris, assembly GCA_038088795.1. Taxonomy (NCBI): domain Eukaryota; kingdom Fungi; phylum Basidiomycota; class Agaricomycetes; order Boletales; family Boletaceae; genus Boletus; species Boletus rex-veris. Next base: position 3,794 of record JBBPJQ010001000.1, read on the forward strand.
TGCGGTCAGTTGACTGCCTATTATTAACTTCCCAGTGACCCTCTGAACAAGAACACAGTGTGCCTCCGCCAAGGCACCGTGTTGTACTGCCGTGATACGATCACCTCGGCCGATAACGCCACCCATGCTGCAATTCATCACACAAAATGCCTCTTATTCCATCTGGCTCATCGGACACTCAAGCACGTCTCACATGTTCCAACGTGTACAAGGACGAACCCTTCTCTACAAGGTCGTACTGTATGATCATACCTTTTTTTTGTCTTGGCGGAGCTTGAATTTTGACCTGTGTAGTCCTCCAGTGAGCCTGGATGAATTAATTAATTACTTTTTTTGCACAGGTTCTGGCACACCGCAATTTCTAGTATACATGTATCAAACGCGCCACCAAGCTGTGCCGTCCTGCCACCAGTGCTGTGGACGGTCCACGAATAAGAGGGAAATCACCTGGGCCACCAATGCCTCGCCTCCATCGATGAGCGCCAATGTATGGACAGCTTCGTTGGAGTTGGTACCCATGCCATTTACCACTTTACGTGTATTTCACCCAACGCGGCATCGAAACTCCCCCACGTTATCTCATGCCTTGCAATTTGACATCGCTTGCATACGGGCTGCACTCCGTGTCGCTCTTGTCATCCGCGGTGCTGGGTGCGGATGTGCAAGAAACTAAAGCCCGAAGTCTATCCTCTCAAATGTTATGTGAACTACAGAGCGTCTGTTATGCGTACGTTGTCGGTTTGATCAGTCGAAGGGAAGCTTGTTCCGAGTTGTGCCGGGGGTGCATCATAATAGTCTGTATCTCAGGATTCCTGCCGGCGGTACATGCTTCTTCTTCCTTGACAGTACGAGTCAGGCGTCCAGCTTCAAGTTCAATGAGGATGTTCATGAAATGACACTCGTGGGTGCCGCTCCAACTGAATCTTCTCACGTTGTGATCTTTCCGGGGTTTTCACCAAGTGGTTTACTTCATCGGACGCATCATGCTAGGTGTGTATAATATAGCTCACTCAAGACCATTACACGCGCGTTCGTGAAAATTGTGCAGCTGATGTTTTTTTTGTCGGAGATGGAGCCGATATACAGATTATGTACATGTATTACTTTCTGGCATGGCTACGGAGAACAATTATAAAAATTACCTGAAGGATCTTAGGGTTAGCATATCCAATAAATATTATCAGAACATTGAGAGATTATGCCAACATTCTTGGTTGTATAGCTGGCGCCAAAGCTAGAACATAGACTCCACATGGGTGGTGCACCTTATATCATATCCTGATATAGATTGTATGTCTGCTGCCACATGTTTGTGCATGAAAAAAGAGGATGTACAATATATATGCTACTTAATACATTGATTTATAAGTTTTTCATATATCCAGACTATATCCCTGGACGTTCATGAGATGGGCATTCCTCCAGATATACAGTACACTGCATAATCTCATTGATATGGGCAGCACAATGTTCAAGTTATGGTACATACAATTCCCTTGCATTCCCATTCACACCATAAGAAGATAGACTGTATTGACCGAATACACAACTGCCACATGACAGGAAGGAACAAAGAGCAATGACAGTAAATCTACCACATCAGCCCATGTTGAATAGTGGTCTGCCATTGAGGGTTCACAGTCGTCAGCCTCAACACTTTCCTACCACTGCCAGGACAATCCAGAAGATCACCCTGAAAGATTTGCATCATAATACTATAGAAAATAAGCTCTGGCTGACTATAGCTGAGGGAATTTACTTACTTTGCAACCCCCTTCTCATACTCCTCCTTTGTACTGGACTTTTTGCAAGCCATTTCACGCAGAACATCAAGCATGTAATCCACGTAATTCCAAAATTTGCCACTGTTGAAACATACAGGCTGACCCTCAAGCCCGAACCCAGAGTCCTCCTCACTGAGGTCATCAATCCCATCAATGTTCTCATCAGGGATGCCTTCAGCATCAACATCAGAATTCTCCCCTTCATCCATTGAGCTGGGACCAGCAGCACCATTTCTGATGGCTTCAGAGGAAGATTCACCATTGCTGGCAGATCCAGGAGTGACCTCTGTGGTGGTGATACTCCCTTCAATGAGACCTTTCTCTGCCATATCCTTGAGACTGACGCCTAGCTCGCATTCAAGCTTCCTTTGCAGGTCTGCCTTGAGCATAGGAATAAGGCAAGGGGTGAAGCAAACATTGAGTGGGACACTTTTGAGATCACTGGTACCGATAAGGAAGATACGGAGGCAGCAGCGCTGACATATGTATCAATGGGTCAGTGTTCTGCTTAGTTCCATACATGTTCACTTACAAGGAAAGCCATCCTATTCCAGTGAGCAGCTTCCAACTCCATTCCCGAACTTGCATGCGCCAGTGACTTTGTGACATCGACAATACATGTTTTCTTGACAATGGACAATGTCATCTTTGTTTCATTAGATTGGGGTTGTGTTTCACTAGTCATTGATTACTTGCACATACCTGTGTTTTCAGCCTGAGATGGGAGCGAATAGTTGCGAGTAACCTGGATGCTGTTGAATGAAGACTGGACTTCAACTCCGAATCATCGAAAACACCTGTTGGAATCTTGAAGATATCTTGGTGTTTGAAGATGAAATCCTATAAATCACGTTGTCAATAAAGTCAGCAATCAGACTTGACTGGGAGAGTAAATGTACCATGATATGCTGTTGTGTGTCCATCACATAGGCAGTAATGTTTGAAGAAAGTACACATGCCAAGAGGTGATTATGAAGGGCAGTCTGTGGAGTGTTGTAGTTACTAGTAGTTTTATTATTAACTGGAGTATAGGCTTACCTTGAAGTCCTTTGAAGCTAGTGTTTCTTGAAGTGCATTGGATTTGTTAGCACTTGCTTCAATCTTGTACTTGATGAGCAAAGCTTTCATGTTGACTAGCATATGGTACACGTCTCCTGCCTAGAGATTAATTGTAACAGGACATGAAAACAATGCACCAAGGTCAATGTACCTCAACAAATGCAAGAAGATTCTTTTCAGGAATTTCAAGTGTGTTGCAGAGGTCCTTGGTATAAGTTTTGAGTCAATTCATGCACTGAGGACTGAGCAGCATAGGGTTAGGATTGAGGTCGTCATAAGAGTTGCTCCTTGGCTGGTGAATGCCTGCACTGATGGACTCATCAAGCTGTGACAATGTATTGGAAGAAGGTCCTGCATATTGACGAGGCTGAGAACATGGTGGTGGCTCGAGGTCCTGGTCAGCAGTGAAAGGTGTTCTTCCACTTGGTGGCAAGAGACTGTTACTCAAGCTGGAAGTGTGCAGCAAACCTCAGGAACTCGTCGTGACTAAGGAAGGACGAGTGGATGGAGAGCTATGACCAGTGGAGGTTTGCAATTGGTACTGCTGAAACATTGCAAATCGCTGGCATTGGGTGACTCTGAGGAAATGGCATGCTGAACGCTGTTCCTTTGAGTGAAGGGACACATTGCTTGAGTCTTGCTGACAAATTGTTACAAGTCACATGATACATCAAAAACCTCGAGTGAAAACATTGATCAAGAGTAATATGGTTTTAAGTTGTACGATATACATGTAAAGAAGGCTGTGCATTGTAGTGAAATTGTTGCCCACTTGGGGTTGGACCATATAAAACTGTATTCACCTGGGGAAATGATGTTTGAGCAATGTTAGTGCCGCGCTGGTCTGAAAAAACCAAAGACTCTGAAGGGAAATAACCAGTGGGAGTTTGGTCCCAACTACTGCTGGTGTTGTTGTACGTCAAGGGGACAGGCAGAGGATTCATTGCATGATGAGGAGTGGGGTGCATACCATGCAATGAATCAGACCTGCTTGATGTTCCTGGCGGCATGTGTTAGTTTGCTAATGGATGTACATATTCGTGACATCCTATTAACACACTATTTGAGATTTGAGATGGCACATGGTAGCTGGGTTGTCCTTGGATAGATCTGGAAGGGTGATAGTGACTTGCCACTGGTGTTGGAATTGGATGAACCACAGGCCCAGTATTCTGATGTAAAGCATACATATGAGGTGAAGGAGCAAATGTCCAAAATGAATCCTGGTTCAGGACCAGAGTGGGTCTGATGGCAGCAGCGGAAAAAGATGGAACTAAGTCATTGGACCCTGTCAAGGAAATAATCCCATTAGGCAGAATTGAGGATTGTTGGAGTTTAATTGATGTAGTCCGTATTTAGTAGCTTACCTAACATGTCTGTTATTTTCTGTTCATATGAAGCATACAACCTCAGTCGACTACCATGTCCACTGAGGTAAGATATCCTTTACACACTCATTACTACTCTTACTTACCTACTGTAGACTTATACTCTTCTACAGGTAATATAGTTGACTACCACATCCACTAAGACTTATACTCTTCTACAGGTTATGAGCCCTGGTGCATCGTAATTAAAACCAAACCAACACAACTGCTGCATGTGAAAATGTCTAACCTAAAAGTTAGAGACCAAGTGCTCGAGGTCCTGAAGCTGGATGCTTCAGGGAAGCAGTGGCCTATTTGGAAAAGGTGACTTGAGCTCTCGCTCACAGCACATGGGCTGATTGGATACCTATACGGCACCAAATGTCTGCCAGTTAACCCTGCAGATGGAAAAGGCACTGCATGAATACCAACCACACCTAATGAGATCCAGTCCATACTGGACTACAAGACAGCTCTTGCCAAATGGACAGAAGAAGATGCTATTGTACAGCAACAGATTGCTGTCACCATCCCTGACTCAATCTTCATTGATGTCATGTCCAAACCGACCTCCTTTGAATATTACAAGTTCCTCTGCAAGAAATTTGGACAACGATCTCTTGTTATTGGTGTAGAGACAAGATGCAAGCTCGGTGAGCTGAAACTCAAGGAGGGTGGAGATGCCTGGGCCCATTTCGAGATGATGAAACAGCTCTGTGATGTAGGAACCTGAGGTTCCTTGTGTCCACATCCCCTCCTTTTCCCCTTTTACAGTTAACAGAAAGTCATTGGTATTCGTCCTCCAAGGTATCTGTTACATCTGTGTCCATTCCGAGTCGTGTTTGAGGTCTGTGTTTGAGGTCCGTGTTCACATCTGTATCCATTTCATTATATATCTGTGTCCGTGTACTAATTGGATTGGCATTATACACAATGGATGTCTTCTCTGTTCTTTTCATTTACCCTTTTCCTCCTTGGTATCAATGTCCACAGCCTCGTAGAGTCAGCGTCGCCATCATACGTGGCCTTGGATCCATCAAACCGGTACCAGTTGCCTTCAAGTCACTATCTGATGCAGGGCAGATGGGCTTTTGACCACCACCACTTTTGCCTATACATATAAAACTAATCTCTACATCGCCGTGACTTCGTCCGAGCGCCCTGAGAAGTTTTCACTAAATACAGTCTCTGCTGTTACATATTGGGATAAGGTTCGGATGCAGTCCAGGGTATACCCTGGACTATAAAAAGTCTTGTTTTAGCTACTACAAATCATCTACCTTTTGATCCTTTTCTTGTCCGACTCGTAAAAAGGCTTCGTTGGTCATTGTCGAATGTTGTCTGTGCCTTTTACCATATCTGTTGTCATCCGTGACTCAGACCTTTGTTCCTGTGCCGTTCTTCTTCGCATCCATCTCAGATTACATCCGGACACTCTTATTCCACTTGGAAATGTCTTTGCTACCCCTTCTACCACAACATCCTTCCCAGAACCCCTTGGGACGAGTCATACTCGCACCCACACTTTACCCCTAAGTCTCTCTGACAAATGACAACAGTTCTGACTGTTCCGTGTTCTGGTCTCGGAACCCCTATTCCGGAACCCCTTCCAGAACTTTCCTGTGCCTTCCAAGCTCGGAACCTCCAGAACCACTTCCGGAATATTCCTGTGCTCTCAGAACCTCGGAACCACTTCTGGAAGTGTGGAAGCACCAGAAGTACTACAACCTTTATTCGCTTAAACCTTATAAGGTTCTTTCAGGTTCATCACAGCAATATTGTAGGTCACATAATACGAGTATAGCTCCACCCATAGTGTATATATACTTGCACCTCACTTACAAGCACCTCAGTCGTTTCCACCTATCTTAGGCACTGGCTGAGGTAAGTTACCTTTACTTAGTTTTTATCTCCAACTAATGTACTATAGTATTGAGCAACTGCTCCTCTCTCTCAGACTTTGTTAGGTTATGAGCCCTGTTGGCACAAGCTAATCAGACAAACTCAAAACAACTCAACACTTGCGCATCCCTCAGTGTACTTCTCACAGTTCAACTTGAATGATCCTCAGCTACCAGCCACCTCCAGCTACCAGCCACTTTCGGCTATCGGCTATCTGACACCTGTCAGAAAATAAACTCTCTTCTACCCTGTCCTGTCACTCAGCATGACATCGGATACTATCCAAAGTGACGAAATCCTAACCGGACCCGAAACCTTTCCCCTGTGGAAGGTAAAGGTCATCCAAAAACTCTGGAGTGGCAAAGCTTACGGAGTTGTCTCTGGAACGGATGCAAAGCCCACCCTCAGAACAAGTGGAGTAACAGCTTCAGACATCCGCGACTGGTCAGCACATGATGAAAAAGCCCATGGTATTATACAGGAACGCATTTCTGACGCCCCCCCACCCAAAACAGAGGCCTGTGCCTCTGCAAAGGAACTCTGGGACAACCTCATGTCACTCCTGGACACTCCAAGTGTCTCCTCTGCCTTCTATATATTCCAGCAACTTTTCAATGTGACCTGGGATGGCAACTCTGACCTTTCGGAACATATTGCATCACTCTGAACCTCAGAATCCCACCTTGCTGGCATGAAGTTCGCTGTAGACTTCAAAGTCATGGTGTTCATCCTCCTCAATTCCCTTCCAAAATCTCCAGAATGGGAACTATTCAAGTCCTCCCTTATCAACACCACAGAGGACAGCAAACTGACCTTTAATGTAGTAGAAACTTGAATCATTGCAGAGGATGCCCGTCTATGCTCCTTTGGACATTCTGAGTCAGCAATGAAGGCCTCTGGAGTACGAAAGTCCTCCGCTTGACCTTCAAATGCTTCCACTTGGTGTGAACATCACCTGTCCCCCACACACAACTCCACTGATTGCAAGACCTACATCAAGTGGGTTACAGAATTGAGGAGTGGAGGAGGATTTAGAAAGCTGTGGAAAGAGAAAGAGAAGGCAAACGCAGCAGAAGGAACTCCAGATGTTCTGGATTCAGCACATGTAGTCAGTGCCAATGTATCAAAATCCCTAATCCAACGCATTCAGGCCTACTTGTCGTCTGAGCAAAATGACAGTGGGAGAAACACACTGATCATCGATTCTGGCACATCATCCCACATGGTTCCTCATCAGTCCTGGTTCCAGACATACCGTCCACTCAGCCCTCCACATCCGGTAACTCTCGGAAACAACTCGAAAGCACATGCCATAGGAATTGGAATGGTACCACTCATATCACAGGTCTCTGGAAAGACCTACAAAGTGATTCTATCCAATGTCCTCCTAATTCCAGAATTTCACCTTTCACTCATCTCTGTGAACTGACTTGCCTCCACAAATCTTTCTGTGAGCTTTCCAGCGAACTCTGATGCATGCTACATCCAGAAGGACCGGAACACCATTCTAATTGCCAAACATAAGGGTGGCCTGTATCATGCAAAGGTCACCCTGAGTGAGCAAAAGGAAACTGCTCATGCAGCAGTTGATGTCAACCTTCTCCATCGTCGAATGGGCCATATTTCCATTGACCAGATCCAGAGCATGGTCAGATCTGAACAACTCCAGGGAATTGATACCGTGACCAGAACACCCACATTCTGCGAGGCATGTACACTTGGAAAAATGAAGAAGCTTCCATTCCGAGCCCAAGAGGAATGTCGGACCACCCGTCCACTGTAGCTAATACATACTGATGTTGAAGGTCCTATAACTCCACATTTGTATGAGGGCTACTGTTTTTGGCTGGTCATTGTTGACAACTTCAGCTGTTTCCCTTGGATCTACTTCATGAAACACAAAAGTGAGGCTCTCCAGATCTACAACCAATGGAAATCAGATGTTCAAACTCTCCTCTGGACTGAAATTGGACAAGAGGACTTCTCTCAATCCTACACCAAATTTTTCCAGAGTGATGGTGGAACGGAGTACACCAACAAGGCTTTCCGAAATCAGCTCCAGACTGATGGCACAATTCTCGAAACCTCCGCTCCATACACTCCAGAGCAAAATGGTCTAGCTGAGCGAATGAACCAGACACTGGCATACTGGCCAACACCATGTTGGAAGAATCTAAACTTCCAAAATCATTCTGGGCTAATACCATGTCCACTGCTGCCTATGTCTCTGCATGCAGTCCAACCTCTGGACTTGATGGAAAGGTACCCTATCAAATCTTCTTCAATTGCCATGTCAATCCGACTCCCTTCCACCCCTTTGGATGTCCAGCCTATGCCTACACACCCAAGGAGCAGTGGGGGGGAAAATTCCAACCACATGGGAAGAAATGCATCATGATTGGGTACACCCATGGACAACAAGCCTACAAACTCCTTGACATTAAGCATCGAACAATCATTTCCAGTCGTCATGTCACTTTTGATGAGTCTGGAACTATCTCTGGTGCTGAATCTGCCCCATGGAACACTCCTGCTATTGAGGGACAGTGGGAAAGCTTAATTCCAGAGCAGGACCATGATGATGATGACCATCAACTCAACCCTGGACCAGTGGGAGACATTCCTGCAGTCCCAGATGACATCCCAGAACACCCTGCCAGCCCTGGCATTGAAGCACTTGCTGAATGCCTGGATCAACTCCATTTACATGAAGTTCCTGCTCCTGCACTACCTCTGACTGCTATTTCAGTTGCTATTCCGGCTGCAGTTCCAGCTGCACCCCCTATTCCACCAGCCATACAATGAAGCAACCAACAACGGTAAGCAGCCAACAAAAACAAAGAGTATGATCATACTGTACAGGAGAAAGCTGAGCAGCGAGCAAATTGCAAGGAGGAAGCACAGCCACACAATCCAGCCCAGACTCCAGAACCACTGGAAGATGATCCGGAAGTCCCTGGTGCATTTACAGCATCAATAGATGAAATAACCCTAAAGGACTCACACTTAAGTGAAGCCTTTGTGCTAGGTCACTTGCACAGAGAAAAAGATGAAGAGATGAGAAGTAGAGTTGCCTGTAGGGGAAACTCCAAGAGAACAAGACTAGTGTTTTCTGGTGCTGAATTGGGGTTTATATAGTAAGTACAGGTGCGCATGGACCATGCTGTGCTACTGCTATATATAGTAAATACGATGGACACTGGATCACGTGATATACCTGTGTACATAGCCTGGCATGCATGATGTGCATGTATGTGGCAGCATGAGGCTGCGGTGCGGATCTAATGTGAATGAAAAGCATAGAGCAGAGATGAAAGAGATGCATGTGAATGCATGAAAGGAATGGATAGGGGTTGAGAATGAAAGAAATTTGATAAGTCTGTATACGCTTGAGTAGCAGTTGTAACACTTTCCCCATCCTAAGATCAAACATCCTGGTTGATCAAAAGTCTGCGATGGGTTGAAATTCGTCATCATCAGAGAAGTCAGAATGAGCAGTGATTGGACTGCCCAGCATGGAGCCGTCATTGCCCCAGGCATGGATTCCAGGTTCCCCAATAAGGAAAGGGAGGGGAGTGGAGTGTGGCTGAGCATGTGGAAAGAAGAGGGTGAATTCTGGTTCATAGTGGCGCTGTAGTGTCCTGTTGTACGTCAACATTGGACTGGGGTCTAGCTGCTGTAATTCAATTTGGTAAGAATCCAGATTCAGGGGTAGGGGGAGGCCGGTCTCTGTTTCGGCAGTAGCGGGTTCCCATTGATCATCCTCTTGTCCCCATGCTTCCACATAGTCAATATTGGCATTGGGGTCCCAGTAGGTAGGGTCATCCCAAGAGTTAAGTGTGCCGTTGGAAGGGGGTGGATCCTGATCTGATGATGATGAGGAGGACGATGGGATAGTGGAGGTAAGGGGTCCGTGTGACTGTGAAGACTCCGTGTGGGGAATGTGCAGATGTCTCGTCCAGTACCCTTCATCAAAAGGGGTTAAGCGGCGAGGGAGGAGACCTGGCAGGGGGGTGACATATCTCAAGCAGACAGGAATGAAGAGAGATTGAAACAAAAGATAAAGAAGATGAAAAGAGGTGAAATCATAATCAGAAAAGAGAATCGAGAGAATACTGTACCTTTCTGTATGGATGCAACCAGGCTTCAGAGCGTGACATGTACCCCTGACTCCAGAGTTGGCAACCACATTGCTGTGATGCGTTACGGTTGCTAGTTTTAGC
>JBBPJQ010001001.1:0-14123 GCA_038088795.1 Boletus rex-veris
TCTAATAATGACATGTCAGTTTGAAATAGGTGTATCCCTTGATGGTGTGGACCGATTTGGGTGAATATTAGGTCCACAGAACCCCCTGAGTCTGTACTACAATCCGTGTGACTACTGCGAAGTGTGACTCCCACGGGATAGGGGTCAGATGACCGGTTCTTCAAAAGACCAGTTGCAACCAGTTACAACTGATTGTAGGACTCATTTGGACTGGTTTTTTTCGGTCCAGTTGCAGGTTGCAGGTCCCTGGGACCTTCCCAGGACCGGTTTCAGTCTGGTTGCCTAATTAGGAAGGTCAAAAACCGGACTGGACTGGACTTTTAAACACTAAGTAGACCAGAGCTAGCAAAGACCAGAGCTCAGTTGATGCCAAAGAGGACAGAATGACTGAGGTGCTATAGTATGAAGTGGAGGGTTTATATAGTGTATGGTAAAGGGACACTTGTACCTCAATTTGTAGGATAAGCATAAGGGTTGCACCACACAATATAGTAATACGTATGTGCTCCGGAGTCCCGGAGTCTTGGAGATATGAAACACCAGAGATGGGACAAGTCAGTTATGAGTCCCCATGTCTAGAGGAGTCTCCAGACTTTGGACCTGGTGATATTTTGTCACTCCCACTTGAGTGTAACCTTAATCCCATGCCCCGGATGAATTTCCAATGTGGTTCATTTGCAAGAGGCTTTGTGAATATGTCTGCCACCATGTCCTTGGTGGAGATATACCAGACTGTTGCTTCTCCTTTTCCGACTAGGTCATCCCGAATGAAATGGTATTTTCATTGAATGTGTTTGGTCTGTGCTCGGAATTGCCGATCATGGCATAAGATAATGGCCGCCTGATTGTTGCAGAACAACTCCGTGGGGGCTTTCTGAGGATGTCCAATCTTGTCGAAGAAAGTTCAGAGCCAGGCGACATGTTGTCTGGCATTGCTAAGTACAATGTACTCTGACTGCATAGTGGAGAGAGCTACCATACTCTGCTGTTTACTAGACCAGGAGATGGCTCCACAATTGCTAATGAAGATGAAACCAGACATGGAACATGAGTTGTCTGGGTCCTGAGACCATCCTGCATTAGAGTATCCATGAAAGTCCATGTCTGTGGAGAGCTTTGTTCTGTCAAAGTGGAGTTCCATGTCTTTGGTGGCTTAGATATATCAGAGCATGCACTTTGCTGCTTCCCAGTGGATACCTTTGGTTTTCACACTGAAATGGCTGAGCACACCTACAGCATAGGCGATGTCCGGACGAGTTCCGAGTATGAGGTACATTAGTGACCCTATGACTGTGAGGTAGGAAACTTGTTTTCCTTCAATGGTCATCTCCGATATGGTCCGGTCATCCTCCAGGTCAGTTGCAGACAATTGGAAGTTGTGTGCCATGGGGGTCCATGTTGGCTGCAGGTAGACATCCCAGTGCATGCCAGGATAGTTCAGGAGTACTGTGATTAGGATAACAAGATGGTCCAGAGTTTCCTGTCCCATTTGAGTTTGATTCCGAGTATGAACTTTGCTTCTCCGAGGTCTGACATTTTAAAGGCAGCAGAGAGTTTGGCTTTCATGAAGTTCATGAACTTTTGGGTGGTGGCAGCTAGGAGGAGGTCGTCAAGTTGGCCATCCTTTCGGAATACATACAGGCATGTCTCTGCATCTAAATGGAAGAAACCAAGTTCTTTAAGTTTGTGGTCCAGGATTTTGTTCCAAGTCCGACCAGCCTGTTTTAGTCCATATAGAGACCGTCAGAGTTTCCAGCAATATCCGGGTTGGATTGGAATGCCTGTCAGAGGTGACATATAAGTCCTCCTGCAGTTCTCCATTCAGGTATGCTGTAAACACATACATTTGGTCTAATTCTAGGTCATGCCTGGTGGCTAGTGCGATTAGGGTTTGGATGGAGTCAAGATTTGCAACCAGAGCAAAAACCTATTGATAATCAACTCCTTCCTTTTGTGTGAAGCCATGCACAACAATTCAGAGTTTGTAGTATTCTATGTTTCTGATCTGATCCCATTTGATTTGGAACACGGGCTTGGAAGTGATTGGAGTTACTCCTTCCAGAATAAGTATGGTCTCATAGACGTGGTTGGAATTTAGGCTTAGGAGTTCCCCCTCTAAGGCGGACTTCCACAGTTCTTTGTCTGAACCAGAGAAGGCTTCCTTTAGAGTGTTCAGAAGTGGTTGTTTGGAGGACAAGTTTGCAGACCCAGTGAATATGAAATCCTCTATGGAGGCCATAAATGCACCAGGGATTTCTGGATTGTCATCTGGGGGCTCTGCAGGTTGTTCCAGAGCTTCCTCCTTGCGGTTTTCTCACCATTCGGCTTCCTCCTGTAGGGCACAGTCATACTCTTTGTTTTTATTTGCTGCTTGCCATTATCTGTTGCTTCGTTGTATGGGTGGTGGAGCAGAAGGTGCAGCCGGAATGGCAGCCAGAGGGGGAATTGGAGCTGGAGCTGGGAGTGGCCCAGGATCTGAAACAGGAGCAGGAACTTCATGTAATCAGAATTGGTCCAGGCGTTCGGTGAGTTCCTCAATGCCAGGACTGTCAGGACATTCTGGAACTTCTACTGGTTTGAGATGGGGTTGATATTTATCATCGTCAATGTCCAGCTCTGGAATTAAGCCCTCCCACTGTCCCTCAACAGCGGAGGCTTTCCAAGAAGCGGATTCAGCATCAGAGATAGTTCTGGATTCATCAAAAGTGACATGACAGCTGGAGATGATGGTCCGGCATTCAATGTCAAGGAGTTTGTAGGCTTGTTGCCCATGAGTGTACCCGATCATGATACATTTCTTTCCATGCGTTCCCCCCTGCTGCTCTATGATAAGTAAGGAGCCAGAGGCTCGACATCGATAGGAAGATAAGCGCTACGGTAATCCTTCTCTCTCTCTCCTCCACAATGCCCCGAGTGTCCGAGAAGAAAATTCTTCTGTAGGCTCTTGACCGATTAGAATACAAGATCAGCCTCATACGACTGAAGAACGCACAAGACAGAACTGAGGAAGAATCAGATACAGATGATTCGGATAATTCGTTGCACCCACCAGACTACATCATCATCACACCCCCTTCCCCCATCACACCCTATCTCAACGAGCTTGGTTCCGATGCAGAATCGAGTACCGAGTCTGTTGATTCAGTAGATCGGAAGGCCACATATTACCGCCGACTACTTGATGCAATCAGGGCGCTGCACGATGTAAAACACCAATGTCCTCTGGGATGGGTCAGTAGGACTAATCAGACAAAATAAAGGGTGCAAGTATGACTCGACCCAAGGGAGTAGCAGGGAATGCTGAAGGACTGTAAAAGGGCGGTTAGAGTATCCCAGAACCCAAGGAAACAGTCCGGAAGGTAGTCCGGAAATTTAGGGAACGGATGGAACATTATCCGGAGGTCAATGTGGACTATAGGAAGTCCAGAAACAAGTGGGACGATATTAGGAACAATGGGGAATGATGACAGTCACACAGGACTGCATAGGACTTAGAATCGACGATGAAGGGATGCGGAAAGATGTATTTCAAACAAAAAGACAGCGCATTTATAGTCACCGGGCATTCCCGAGACTGTAAGAACAAGGTTTAACTACTTCTGGACATACGAGTCCACCAGCTGGCGTGTCCGGTGTCTAATCCGATGTTTTCCAGATCGGATAGACAGAATATCATACCGGATTGTGTTCATCTGGAGCGGATGAGGAGCGGATGACATATGGGAAGTAGAGGATAGAAGACAAACCATGTTCCGGATGGGATGGATGGACAGAGGAGGACATGGAGGAATGTCGTGAAATGACTGGCTACGAACCTAGGGAGACATGGATCCCTACAACGCCCGATCTGGCAAGTACCCCTTGCTGACGGGGCCGACGGGGCCTGAGACTGGGCTTGTTTGTGGGCTGTGGATCCTTGACCACTTCCTCTGCCGGCCATAGTTGCGGGTTTGTTTGTTAGGGCCTGCAGTCTTACAGAGTGTCGTCCAGCATAATATATAGCAGGCATACTCGAGTTCGTTTTTCTAACTCCGCTGGCTACCTCCGAACTGGCCCAGGTCTCAGGTCTAATAATAGCATCATAATTGCAGAATAATTGCCCTAGTGAACTACACTAATGCCTCGGAGTTTACCGGAGTTGACCATGCTCTGAATACAGTCAATGAAGATGTGGCCCATGTGGCAGTGGAGGAGGTTGACATCAACAGTTGCATAAGCAGCCTCCTTCTGAATACTCGGAGTAACCTTTACATGGTACAGACTGCTCCTATGCTTGGCAACAAGGATGGTGTTCTGATCCTTTCGGATGTAGCATGCATCGGACTTTGCTGGAAAGGTGATGGAAAGGCCTTTCGGATGTAGCATGCATCGGACTTTGCTGGAAAGGTGATGGAAAGGCCTTTGGAGGTGAGTTGGTTTACGGAGATAAGTGAAAGATGGAACTTCGGAATGAGTAGGACATCAAATAACACCACTTCATAGGTTTGTCCAGAGACTTGTGATATGAGGGGTACTGTTCCGATTCCTATGGCATGTGCTTCAGAGTTGTCTCCGAGGGTTACCGGACATGGTGGGTTTAGCGGATGGTATGTTTGGAACCAGGATCAGTGAGGAACCATGTGAGATGATGCTCCGGAGTCAATGATTAGTGTGTTTCTCCCACTATCACCTTGCTCAGATGACGAGTAGGCCTGAATGTGTTTGATTAGGGACTGCAATACATTTGCACTGGCTACATGTGCAGAGTCCGGAGTATCCGAGTTCCTTCTGCTGGATTTGCCTTCTCCTTTCCTTTTCTCAGCTGTTTAAAACCTCCCTTTCTCAATTCCTCGACCCATGCTATATACTGATAGCAGTCTCCGAAGTTGTGCATGGAGGAGAGGTGGTGGTCACACCAAGCAGAGGTATTTGGAGGTCATGTCCGTTGTGCTCCAGAGACCTTCATGGCAGACTCCAAGTGTCCAGCCGATCAGAGGCGGGCATCCTCTGTGATGATCTGAGTTTCTACAGCATCGAAGGTTAATTTGCTGTCCTCCACAGTGTTAACGAGGGAGGACTTGAACAGTTCCCATGTCGTAGACTTTGGGAGGGAGTTGAGAAGGATGAACACCATGACTTTGGAATCAACAGCGAATTTCATGCTGGCGAGCTGAGATTTAGAGGTGCGGAGTGAAGCAATGTGCTCTGATACTTCAGAGTTGCCATCCCAGCTCACATTGAAGAGTTGCTGAAATATGTAGAATGTGGAGGAGACACTCGGAGTGTCTAGAAGCGATAGGAGTTTGTCCCAAAGTTCTTTTGTGGAGGTACAGGACTCTGTCTTGAGCAGGAGAGCATCAGAGAGGTGTTCCTGTATGATGCCATTGGCTTTTTCATCACTTTCTGACCACTCACAGACGTCTGAAGTTGATACTCCAGTTGCAAGGGTTGGTTTTACATATTCCAGCGATGACTCCATGTACTTTGTTTGTGTGGAGTTTTCGGGTAACCTTTACTTTCCACAAGGGGAAGGTTTTGGGTCCCATTAGAATTTCATCATTTCGGATGGTGTCTGATGCCATGATAGCCAAAAGTAGCTGGTAGCTGGAGTTCATTCCAAAAGAATGGTAAAGCATGCACTGAGGGCTACATGAGTGTTGAGTCATTTCGAGCTTGTCTGCTAACAGGGCTCATAACCTAACAAAGTCCAAAGGTATGACTGACTAGTCCGAAGGTCTGGAGCAGAGCGGAGTTAGTGAAGACTGGAGTAGACTGGAGCTCAGTCAATGCCAAAGAGGACAGAATGACTGAGGTGCTATAGTATGAAGTGGAGGGGTTATATAGTGTATGGTAAAGGGACACTCATACCTCAATTTGTAGGATAAGCATAAGGGTTGCGCCATGCAATATAGTAATATGTATGTGCTCTGGAGTCCTGGAGTCTCGGAGATATGAAACACCAGAGATGGGACAAGTCAGTTATGAGTCCCCATGTCCAGAGGAGTCTCCAGACTTCAGACCTGGTGATATTTTGTCACACCTGAATGTCAGATCATAAAGGAGAAAAGTGTAGAGGATGAAGGACTTGAATGAGAGCGTTGGTAAGTCGTGCAACAGGCACTGGACTTTGTATTGGAGACGTTTGAGACAATGTCAGATGAGAGAGAGATGATTAGACACCAACTGAGCAAAAGATGTATTCAGAAATCCAAATACAGATATTTATATTTATAGTCTTGGAGCATACTCCGGACTTAATGGTAACCAAGGACAAGGTAAATAGAGAGATGAAACAAACAATAAGTATGAGATGTCACGAACTTTGACTAAGTCCTATTGACATGTTGGTCCTCAAGTCTGAGAATCATGTGGTTCAGGAACAAACACGAGGTTGTCATGGTAAATGACAATGCTCATGAAACAATCCTGCAATTGAGTTTTGGAACACGAATAATTGATTATGAACCAATCAAAGAACACCTGATACAATCTGAATAGACATAGGACATAGGACATGGTTCAGACTTGCAATGTGAGAACAAACACTTCAGACTTCATTCACACTTGATGAATGAGCTTCAGACTTTGATGGGATGTGAAGAGAACGAGGTATCGAGGACTGCTAGTGAGTGATGAGATGGCTAGATGACATTGTACCATGTCAGGGAACATAGCTTTCCTACACCAGTCTAACTATTTGAACTACTCACCAACGACTGGTCTTCCACTGGACTGCTGGGTCTATCTCTCCAGACTTCTCCCCTGTTCTTTCTCCACTTTCTTATAGTCCCTTTTCTCTCATGCTAACCCAGTAGGACTTGTCCTACTATATGGACTAGTATCTTTACACTGTCTATACTTATATAGGGTCTCAATTGTACTAGGAAAGTGCTAGATGCAATAATCAATCAATGGTAAGGTTTGGAAAACCTCAAGTGAGTCTATTGGTAGTAATTGGGAATGGGAAACAACAGGAGAACTAGACTAGAGACTAAATACTACTGATCTATAGTATTTATACAGTTGGAATTGGGCACAGACCAAGCAGTACATAGCTATGATTACTATAATGAGTTAATATGTTAGTGACTGGTTAACATGACTTAGCCATGAGTTAGCAGATAAGCATAGTCTAGATAAGATGGAGTGATGTGATTGGACAATAAGGGAAAGTGAGTCAAGTGGAAAGTAATGAGACAAGCATGAGGATAACATGTGTATGACATGAGGAGCACAGCTGAGATAAGGTTATGTGACTGGCACATGACTAGACATGTGATGAGAGGTGATAAGGATCATGTGACTTGATAAGATAAATTGTTGTAAGGATTAATTGTGGCCATCTGGTGGCTAGTCAATAGTTAATGCAAAGATATATTGTATCAGAGATGAGTATTGGGTCAGTGGACAGGTAGCACAAATTTTTCTGAAAAATATCATATCACATATATATATGAGAGACCTCTCCTTTGCCTGCTTGCCATCTTTACAAGACATGTCTTAAGCCAAGTGTTACATAAAGTTCAAACCAGTCCTCTGGCTTTTATCTGGGGTCTGATTTGACTTCCTTTCCAGAGAGGAACTACAGAGAACTCAGATCTGACTCAAGCAAGTCCACTCTTCCAACCTGGAAATCCTCACCTGCATTCTGACCCTGTGACATGCTTTGATGTAACCAATTGTCTATGACTTCCAAGTCTTTGACCTTGCCTGAATATTGCAATGTCCTCAGAAATATCAACATGTTGTTCTTTCTCCATAACTTGAATGTATAATTTCAGCCTTGTCTTGACAGTCTTCAGGAGAGCAATGAATTCTGAGTTCTTACCCTGATGGGTCTCAATGTCAAGGCTCATGGAACAAAGCTCTAGCTTCTCAATGACCCACAATCTTGGATGGCTTTGATCAGCCTGCCAAGTTTCCCATTGGACCTGATTCCACCTGGAGTCAACTTAAGAAAATGATCACAGCCAATCCCATACTGATGCTTAAGGAATAGACCATGCCTTCCTGACTGCAGATCCAGTCAGCAATCTTGGCCTGTGTGTTCTGTTAGGTTATCAAACAACTATGGCTGATGATAGATGTGTTATGCTTGCCTCTTATTGCTGGATATCTTTTCCTTTTCTTGCTCCTCTAAACTCGCTTGTTTTATTAGTTATCAAGATCTTATCTTATCCAGTCATGTGATCTTATCACACTTGTCACATGTCTAGTCACGTGCTCAGTCACATGACCTTATCTTGCCTTATCTCGGCTATGCTCCTCATGGCCTCCTCGTGCCTTTCCCCTTGACTCACCTTCCTTATTGTCCAATAGCAATAGTCCCTCTTATTTTGGCAGTGCTTATCTTTGCCTCACCTCTAGTGCATGGTAACCAGTAAGCACACTATTTACTACTTATAAACATACACAGCATGGTCTGTGCATGATTCCCAATAGTATAAATACTCGTAGTTGTAGCACTTATACCTTAGTCTTGTTCTTTTGTTGTTTCCCTTGTATCCTCCTCTAGTCTTGCCAGATAGTCCCTAATCTATAAAGGCTTGACAGTCTTTCCCTTATTGACATCCCTCTTGCCATTCTCATTAACACATCAGACATACTCATTGCAAGTGCCATATAGCTGTGAACTATAGCACAGATACTCAACAACAACTGATATCAATAGATAGGATATTTGGTCATTTCAAGATGACAGATCCTTGAAGGGAATTGCATCCAGTTCCATGTCCTTATTTGATTTCATGAAATACTAGACTGTCACTAGTGTTGATTTGTATTCTATGCACCCATCTTGCACATATTATGTTATGCATTCAGCTACTTGCATTTCATCTCTTTGTATCCTTCATCCACTTACCCTTCTTACCTACCCTTGTATTAAAGCAGTTTCCATTGAATCCAGGACCTGTGTCTCTGCAATTTATCCTTTTCTACTAACCAGATACCCTCTTCTTCTATACAGTGTTATTTAAATAACCAGGAGGTCATCAGTATAAAGTCCCCTCAGAAGAGAGAAGTCCATCCTGACTCTTTCAATTATCATTGCACATAATTTTGCACTTTTATCTTGCTTTTTAACTAATCAATCAGTGTGTTTGGATACTTCTGACATTGTATCCAATCCATTATCTGCATTTGTCACTGACTCTTTTGCCATTCAGATCTGTACTAACAGATACTAACATCCATCCAAACAATAGTGGCACTTATTTAGGCTATGTTTGAACTCTTTTGCGAATCTGAAAAAATGTTGCAGTGGGATTGTAGTGGGAGGAGTTTGAATATAATGCCTGCCTCTTGCCCTTCTCAATGCTCTGCAAGACTTCAAGCCTTCATGAATATGCCTTTATTCATGGCTGGCAAGGCTTGATCCAATGTAAATGCATAAAAGACCCCAGCTCTGAATGCCATTTCAGCCCCTCCAGCAAGGCACACATCAGCAAATCGTCAAATTTGGAACAGTACATCACAGCTGCCACATTACCACACAGCTGTGATAGACAGCTAGATGAATCATGTCACAGAGGTACAGTACATCACAGTTGACAATGGTCATACTGGCACACAGCTAGATAACATTGTGAACATCACAGTATATCACAGAGTGGCAGTGACTAATATATAATTCAGATTCACTCAGTCTTTCGACATTTTTTTTAATAGGTTGGACATAAATTTTATTGGAAAGTACAGACTTGGACACAATATGATGTAGTGCATGTACTGTGACTGACAGAACAAGTTAAGCCTCTGATGACATATATACTGATGAATCAAGTGAGAAGTGATTGGTGGGATGAATTGAGTACTTATCAGGCTGGATACACAGCAACATTTGTAGCTGCGAGTGGCAATCATATTTTTGCGTATGGAGTGACAAACATTACCTAGACTGAATTCAGCACCTGCAAGTCTTCTCTCTATCTGTTCAGCCCAAAACTTATAGAGATTATCAAGTGTGAATGATCAAATAAGACACCAGATGAATATCAGGATGGGATTGAGATCTCTGGACAAAACCAGGGTGAAGCAGACTTGTATTGTAGTAGTGACAGTATAAATGATTTGTAGTCCGAAAATGGAAAATCATAAAATTTTATCATTGAAATGACATAAGAACACAATAAGCTTGGAAGTTGAGTATCTCTTTCCTGAGTACTTTGAATGATGATCTCCTGGTCATCATCCTTGGATATCTGGGAAGGTGGGAGAGCAGAAATTTGTGGGGATCCAATGGTTAGCATGTCAGATGAACAAATCAGTATTTAAAGAAGGACTGGGTGCAATAAAACTCAGATATGAAAGAGGAAATGATGTCTCTAGAGTTTGAAATTTCAGACTTGTGAGGACTGTAATTTGAAGGGTCCAGAACATCAGACTTCCAAATTGGGAAGGCAGGAACAATGCTTGCTAGATCAGCAATAGAGTCAATAATGGAAAGAAAAGAAGAAAACAGAATAGGGTGGTTGAAGAAGGATTGGGTATGATAAAATTCAAATGCAGAAGTGGAAATGGTGCCTCTAGAGTTCAAACTTTCAGACTTGCAAAGACTGTAATCTGGAGGGTCCAGAACATAGGACTTCCAAATTGAGAAGATGGGAATGATGTTCATTAGATCCACAATCATGTGAACAATAGAATGAGAGGAAGAGGATGAAGTAGGATAGTCCAGAAGATAGTCTGAAAAACATGGACTAGAATGAAAATACTTGGACACATTGGGAATGAAAAGTGTTGATGATGAAATGGGCCTTGTACATCATGATATAGGCAGTGGTGGTTGTGAAGAAGACATATTCCTACTAATAATAATGACGAGCTCGCTTCATCGTGTGCACTTCGGCCACCACCTTATGCTTTGCCGGGACAGTAATCCCCAAATTCCTCTGAACATGTGTCAAATCAGTGCTTGGCTCCTGCACCTCAAAAAATGTGTTGAGTAAAATGTCTCTGAGAACATCATGAGTGAGGGGGAGCTGAGTGAAGGGAATGCTAGCAAGAAAGGTATAGAGTCTATCCATGTATGGTGTGAGCCCCTGGAAGTAGGGAGTGAAGTGTTGTAATGGAACTCATGTTACGAGTTCATCCATCTTTGTACTCCAAAGCGCCTCTACGTCAGTGCATATTTTGCAGGAAGTCCACATGTGCAAGCACGTGTCGTGAGCATTGAGAGGTTGGTGTTCTGGACTCTTTGGGTTCAAGTAGAGAACACAAATCCAGACGAGAACATAAACAATAGATTCAAGGTCATGTTTCAGTCGGTGGATGACATCGACCACAGTTTCCGATCCAAATGCATGCAGGATATCAAGGGCCATGAAGGGAATTGTACCCTAGATGATAATTGAGCACAACAGATCCTCCAACATTGCTAACCTATATACTGTTTGTTCATCTCCAGATACAGAGAAATCCCCATCCAAGAACTTCGCATAGTCGAAATCGATTAGGAGACCATGGCGAAAGTTAGATTCTTGGATTATTTTCTCTCTTGTAGAGAGACGGCTGGAAACTTTCAGGTCCTTCAATCAAATTGGTCAGCGGTGTTTGCCATAGTCAAAAACATACATCAGAATGTTTTTGATGCTGATGTCCCGGTGAAGAATCCCCCACTGACAAACGAGTACTTCATGAACTGACAATTTTATTAGCACCCTTGACTTGTGTAACAAAAATGACGCTTACCATCGACAATGTCGATGAGAACACTGAGGAGTTCTTGAATGCAGGTGAAGCTCTCCAACGGCATGCCAATTGGTTCAAGAAGTATGTGGCGTTGAATTCGAACCTCAGGTCGCTGGTCTTCACTCAAATGACACTGGATATAGTCGGGTCAGCGTAGATTGGTTGAGTCGTCTACCCCCCCTATCTGAACCGTCCATGCAACAATAAGATTAGGGGCTCCATACGTTAAACCCCTCTCCTTTATTCAGTTCAACATCTCCTCCTCCATGTTGCTTCGCCCTATGCGGGCCCAAGAGCTCTTCATGACGTACTGCTTGCCTTTTTCATCCTGTTTGTCCCATTTGGTTGGAGCCTTCATGACAATGAAACATAGTGTGGCCCTTCCACAGATCACATCACTGCTAAAGAGGAGGTGTATGATGATGTACAGGTCGTTGCCGATGTAGATTGTCGGAGGCATGCAAGTGCAAGGGGTTCGAGTGATGACGGAAGAGAAGAAGAGAGTGGGATCATAGCCAACGAGTTCCAGGGCCCCAAAGGTCAATGTGTAAAGTACACGGACAAAGTAGTCGGTGCGACAGTGAATGGAGTACCCGCGCAAATGAACGGCACCAGAATGGTCAAAAAGGTGAAGGCAAAAATTTGAATGTAAGATGGAAAGTGTGATAACAAAGCGACGTCCAGGTTGTACCACGAAAATAGCATAGGCCTTTCTCATTAGCTGCTTGGCTACGCCAGAGAAATCATCAGAGCTACTAAGCTCCAGGAAAGACACAATGTTATGCCAGGAGTTTTTGCCTTGGGGGTCAAATGGATCCTTTTGGAGGAGGGCAATATCGGGCTTCATCTTCATGTCTAAATCTGTTGGTACAGGTCTCATAGCAAATTCCGACGACCAAACACATTGCATGTCTGCTAGCTCTTTGGTTTTTGCTCTTGTTTGTGGCCCGAAAGTTTTGGGTTTGAGTATGGAGTAAAGGGAAAGTGCAATGTGATTGAGCCATTTTGCCGTCTTGTTCTCCTCCGAACCAGATTTGGGCAGGTAGGTGCCTTCTTCAGTCTTGGTCACCAGGACTGTGCGAGAGACCTGTACAGCCCTTGTGATTGTTACATTCCGCTGTGTGTGACGTTGTGTTGGTACAGATGGCAAAGCAGAATCCAACATCCTGATTGAGTTTCGACGACCACACCCCACGCTATGCGTAGCTGCAGAGAAACGAAGTATGTGAGGTAGAAGGATCAGCTGCCAACAGCTCGAGCTGGTGTCATAGAGCCTGGACGGTAGTAGAACCTGGTGTGAGGTTTTCATGAAAACCCAACTTGTGTAAGCTGAAAGTTCAAGTGGAGCCTCAAGTCTTCCTAGTACTAGATCTTGAGACAATCTATCATCGATAACAATGCCTACAAATGCTTGACATTGACGAGGAAAGCACCACATCCCATGATGATTCCGGCTTCCAGGATGACGACGACGACAATACTTCTCAGTTCTTAAACCTTCTAGTCCTTCAAAATCAGCAAATGAGCACGATCCTCATGAAATCAATCCTCCTCCTCGCTGACATGGTTGCCGCAACTAGCCTTAAAGCACAGCCCATTCCTTACCACACCCCCATATTGACTGGCTGGATGTGGGTACTAGAACTTCTCGCTGGCCATCCCGATCGTATTCACAATGAGCTTGGCATCCGGAAGGATGTCTTCCACCAGCTCATTCGTGAGCTATCATCTCAAGGGTACACTGACTCCAGACATGTCATGCTGGAGGAGCAACTCAGTATTTTCCTATATACCTGTATAACCGGCCTCTCGTGCAGGCATGTTGGGGAGCGCTTTCAGCGTTCAAATGACACGATATCAAAGTAAGCACTTTCTGTTTCTCATCTTGCTCAAAGAGTACTAACCATTGCTCATAGATATTTCTGCAAGATGCTAGACACTTTCTCATCACCTGGAATATACAACAAATATGTCAAATTACCCCGCGCGGATGACCCGACACCGTCTCGCATTGCAGATGATCCTACGGTATACCCCTTCTTCAAAGATGCAATCGGCGCAATCGATGGGACCCACATTGCATGTACCCCTTCAGCGGCAGAAAGGGAAGCCACCCGCAACCACAAAGGATTTCATTCACAGAATTGCCTCTTTTGCTGCAATTTTGACCTTGAATTCATGTACATCCTCAGCGGGTGGGAAGGGTCCACCCCGGACACTTCCATTTACCATGATGCTCGCACAACAAACTTCACAATACCTACTGGAAAGTACTATCTTGCTGATGCCGGTTATCCGATCTGTCCTCAACTACTTGTCCCATACTGCGGTCTCCGATACCATTTACCCGAATGGGACCGCGCACAAATGAGGTATGCGGAATTCTTGGCCGCGGCATTTCACCATTCATCATCTCTACAGGCCTGCAAATGCTCGCGAGTATTTTAATCTAC
>JBBPJQ010001002.1:0-14111 GCA_038088795.1 Boletus rex-veris
GCCAATTCCCAGTGCAATGGAATTTCTAGTTTACTCTGACAATCAGCCATGGGGAGATGCCGGTGATGGACGAATGGTGGTGATGTTTCAGCTGCATGGTTACCATGTAACTGTAACCGATCATCATTGGTTTTTTCCAGGTGGCTTCAAGTCAGATGTGTGTCAGATTATAGACATCGTTGATGCCACCTTACTCGTACATAAGATAACAACCTTCATAGATCTCTGTCAGCTCTCTGTAACTAGCTCTCATAGAGGACCAATTGACTCCCGCAGTGATTTATCCATGGATCTCAGAAGAGGGCCTCACCCACTCTCTCGGAGAAGTATACATGGCCATTAAGTGGGCCCGATCTACCCTTTTGGCAATCCATAATGACCCTCAGGTGGGCCTGACTGACTCTGTCGGTGATTGATGCTTGGCCCTTATGAGGGCCCGATGCACTCTGTTGGCAGTTGATCCCTGGCTCCTATGAGGGCCCGACCTACTCTCTCGGCGATTCATACATGGCCCCCATATGGGCCCAACCTACTCTCTTGGCAGTTGATGCTTGGCCCCTATGAGGGCCCAACCTACTCTCTTGGCGGGTGATACATGGCCCTCACGAGGGCCCAACCTACTCTCTCGGCGACTCACACATGGCCCTTATGAGGGCCCAACCTACTCTCTCAGTGACTCACGCATGGCCCTCATGAGGGCCCAACTTACTCTCTCAGCGACGCATACCTGGCCCCCATGTGGGCCCGAGCTACTCTCTCGGCGATTGATGCTTGGCCTTCATGAGGGCCTGACTAACTCTCTTGGTGACACATACCACCCTCATGTGGGCCCAACCTACTCTCTCAGTGACTCATGCATGGCCCTCTTGAGGGCCTGACCTACTCTCTCAGCGGTTGACACGTGGCCCTATGAGGGCCCGACTTACTCTCTCGGCGACACATACATAGCCACTATATGGGCCTGACCTACTGTGTCGGCGGTGTACCCCTTGTCATCATATGGGCCCGGTGTATTCTTTCGGCGATTTTCCCTGGCTCCTATGAGGGCCCAATGTACTCTTTCGGTGATGTCTAACAGTCCTCAAATGGGCCCCACCCACACTCTCGGCCTTCTGCACTTGGCCCTCACAAGGGCCCGACCCACTCTCTCAGCGATATGTCCATTGCCTTCAGACGGGCCGCACCCACTCTCTTGGCAGTTTATCCCAGGTCCTTTTCTGGGCCCGACCGACTCCCTCGGTGCTATATATATGGCTCTCAGACAGGCCTGAGTCACTCTCTTGGCGATATCTTTGTGGCCCTTATTATGGGCCCGACCTACTCTCTCGGCGGTGTACCCCTGGTCCTTATGCGGGCCCAATATACTGTTTCGGTGATTTATAATGGCCCTCGGGCCAATGGAGATGAGACCATTAGGTAGGCCCAACATACAATGTATTCATTGTTACCATAGCTATACATCTTCTGGGCCCTTGGTGGGGTCTCCCGAAAATATTTAGTTATTATCATCTCGGGCTAGTCGAGCTTCTAGGTCACATCCACTACATGGGCTCCAAGCATGCTCTTAGTGGGACGATCGGAACAATTTCATGCGAGTTTCTTCTGAACTGGGACGTCAACATGGCGATTGGGAAGATCACGATAAGAGCATGCACCTGTACTCAGTCGGATCCTGGGAGCACTGCACAGTCAAATTGGGGGAGGGTGTGTTGCAGAAAGCACTTGAAATTGTGGTGTTCCTTTGGCGAGAAAAATGCGGAATTCACAAAGTTTGCTGTATGCGGGGCAAGATGCAGCTTCGCCGTGGTGTGGACGACCTGTGGTACAGACATTATGTGCCTCATTGACATGTACCCGGCTGATCCTGTTTCGAAACGTCTGGTCTTGTTGTAGCAGTCACGCTAAACAAGGAAGATGTCTAGTATTGATCATGCCAAGCTGCTCAGGTGAGACTACTGAGTGCTTCAATATACTCCCCTCTTCAAATGGACTGTCCATGTGTTCATTTGACTGCTTCAAGGAAAGAGTGTTTAAATATCATACCTCCCATAGTACCGGATCATTCAGAGTATCTTTGTTGATCATGATCGTCTTGATTCCATCATAGTTCTCGCACTTGGTGACCTACATGCATCAAAGGTGAAGTATTCTACAGATAAGCACTACCTGCTACTCTTACCTGAGTCACCTGGAGACATTTTAGTGGAGAGATGGTGATAGAAATTGAGTCTGATTGAAGCAGGATTGGAACGAGGAGACACAAGGTTTTTCCATAGCCTGTTCTGGCCGTAACTATACTGTCACGTCCGTTTAGGATAGCGAGTGAAGCTTTGAGTTGGAAAACACGCGGAATGATGGTAAAACGAGTGACGATGAATATGATCAGACAAGCCTCTCATGGAGTGTCTGTCCTGTCTTTTTCAGCCAGCATTACTAGGTGCAAGGAAGCTTGTTGCTGATCATTGAATGTGCAAGGCCATCGAGTAAATGCAAGGGGGCCACGAGGATTGCTGAATTATGAGATGGATAGTCCATATCATTGCGGTCATAAATGATCCTGTCGCGTCCAAATCATCCCGATGTATTATAATCGCTGAAGGGCCACATCCATGGCAACACCTGCTCTGAAGATGATAAGCAAGAAAAGTCAGTGATCAACATAGTCTATGCCATCTTCAGTTATGATGAAGTCACAAAACGACATTCGACACTATGTACTGGTGAATCAAATCATATGTATCATTAACAGAGTCTGTCAGTGCACACTGAACCATGCTCTTCATACTTACATTTTCATTTGTTGGTAAGTTAACATTCAAAGTTTTTTTCCTCGATTGATATAAACCATACAGTTGAAGAGGCCATACTGTAGTTTTAGTGCAGATGATTTATTGTAATAACAATACAATCCATGATGCACAGCCTATTGTAACAACCATTTTGCATCACTCACATCAGCAAACTAGGGTATGATTGCACAGTGCTATACAGTGCTGTACAGTGATACAGTGTGGTACAGTGGTACAGTTAGGTCCCCACTGTACAGTGACATAAAGTATGGCTAAAAGTTATTTTCTTTGCTTAATAAGCAATCTTTGTTGTGCCTGTGAAGACTGTACTTGCACTGTACTCACTGTACCCACTGTACCACTGTGATAAAATCACTGTTTTGCTGATCAGTGGGCACCACTCATGCATCACTTGTGCATCATTCATTTAGTGCCCAGTCATGCTTCTTTCTCTTCTTAATTTAGCCATTGCCTTTCATCCAGAAGCTTCTGATCCCCATTGCTGATTGGTTCTTGTACCTGTACCTGTGTTCTCGACGTCCCAGTCCGAATACTGTTTTCTCCCAGGCACATTAGTACCCTCCCGGCACCCCCCTTGTGCTTTGAATCCTTTCGTTTTCACTCACCGTTGCTCCCCCAACCAATTCTCCCATCCAGGTATAGATCTTCTCAACGCCTATTTGATGCATCTATCTTATTGTAATGGCCCGAATGAGGTATCAATTTTAGGATTTTTCTCCTGCATCTCCCCTGCCCCAGCCTTGAGCGTCTTCCCCTGCACATTCTCATCATTAGGCAACTGCATGGGTATCACATACCCATGGTGGGTCATGGGTATGGGTACCATGGGATATGGGTAGGGGTCTGCTCTTCTGATACCCCAGCCCATACCCATACCCCTACGGTGGGTATGGGTTGGGGGTATGTACCCCATGTGAATATATGCCATGGGTTAGCTAGGCATAGACCCAAATTCACCTAATAAACAAACCTGTGACTTTCGACAGGCTTAATTAATTGCCTCCATTCTAAACCTTAAAAATGTTGTGCTAAATAGACATTCTATTGAGAGAGCTACTCCTCATATCCATTCCCATTAGCCATGCAGCCCAGTCCCTTCTCCCTCTCAAAAAAACAAGTCACAAAGCTGACAGATAAAGCTAAAGCTGCTCTTGACCACAAATTAGGCACAGAACAGATCCCATGTCACACGTGGGAGATGGTGTCAGTAATACGGATAAAGCAACCACGGCCCAAAAAACTGGTCAGACAATGCTCAAGCGCCATTGTGTCGAAGTTGAAGATGTCAAGGACGATGACCACCAAGGCACAAACCAAGCTTGGCAGATGTTGAACAACAGTGACTCTATCCTGACGAGCCACTGTGAGGACGAGCAGAGCACAGGTAATACAAACACAACAGAGGTTGAGACCACCGTCAACGAGAATGTGACTCCTGAGGAAGAGCTTGGTAAATGTTGAACCATGTCCAAATGCAGGTCTGCTCACATTATTCCAGAATGTATGATGAAGGACTGGACCTCACCTGTCTACACGTTTTTCCAACCAACCTCCGTGATCGAAGAGATTGGCACTCAGTGCTTGCATGTCTTCAAGTGCTGTGCAAGGGGTTGTAAGGTCACGGTACGTCGGTACCTCGACACAACTGATGCATGTTTGACCGGGAACATGCAAAAGCATGCAAAGAAGTGCTGAGGTTTGGAAGCCTTGAAGGCTGCAGATAGTGCAAAGAATGCAGTGGAAGTGCGTGATAAGACCATCGGCAGCATCCTGTGCACTGGGTCAATCACACAGTCATTTGAAAGGAAGGGGAAAGGAAAGGTGACTTACTCGTATAGGCAACATACGCGCACTGAGACCAAGTGAGTCACAGTCTTTGCTGTTGTTGGACTTCGCAATTTGTAACATCCGAGTCATGCACAGGGCAGAGATAGTCAGATGGGTTTGCGAGAGTCTATGCCCATTTGCGATTGTCAAAGATCGTGGCTTTCAGTTGTTGATGAAAACAGGACGCCCGGAATACTACATACCCTCTGAGTCGACCGTCTCGCGTGATGTTCGGCTTGTATTTGCGAGGACCCGAGTGAGAGTAGCTAAGATGTTGAAGGTACTTTTCAGTGCATCTATCTTGAGTTGCAGGGCTCAAGCGACTCACCAGGAATATGATGGTAAATTAAATTTCACCATGGATGCTTGGACTGCACCGAACCATCACGCGCTCGTTGCATTTTCGGTCCACCTGAAACACAAGGGGACGCCGTTGCATTTCCCATTAGATGTCATCGAGGTAGCAAAGGTAACATACCTCGGCGGCACATGATTGATCATGACTAACTCCCCTTGAGTCCCACACAGGGGAGGAACTTGCAATGGTGTTCCGACATGTTCTGGAAGAGTTTGAGATCGATGAAAAGGTCAGTCCTGGAATGGGAGCAATGGATAACCTTACTTACCTTGGTATAGATCTTGTGTATCACCTGTGACAATGCATCCAACAACAATGTGATGGTCGAGCAGCTGGGCACCATGCTGCTTGACTTTGGCGGAGTGTCCGTGCATGTGTGGTGCTTCCTGCACACTACTAACCTTGTGGCAAAAGCACTGATAAGGGAGTTTGATGTGAAACCAAACAAGCTTGGTGAAGGAGTGGTGATCGTGGATGATGAGGAGATGAGTGCCGACGAGGCACGACTGGTGAGGGAACTTGAAGAACTGGGTGAAGGTATTAGTATGAGGACTTTGTGACCCTCATGGAGCGCGACTTGACTGACGAGGAGAAAAATGATGATGTCGATGGCTTTGTTGATGAGATCAAGCTCTTGAGCAACAGTGAACACCACAAATTGCTGAAAAGCATCCAGCCTGTCAGGTTGGTGTTCATGAAGGTAAGAAAAGAAGACAGTTCACGCACCTTGTCTCACACTGATTTTTGGCATGTGAACAGATCCGAAAGCTTACGTACAAGCTCATCCATTCCACCACTAAGCTGTTGCTGGCCTGGCAGAAAATCCTTCAAGTGATGGAATTGACAGTCATGAACATGCCGCGTGACGTGTCGACTCGGTGGAATTTGACATTGGAAATGTTGGCGTATGCATTAAAGCATCATAAAGTGGTCAATAGTGTCACCCAGGACCGTGCACTGGGGCTGAGAAAATTCGAGTTGGATGACAAGGAATGGGATTTGTTGGAACAACTGCACGACATTCTAAAGGTGTGTGGTAGGTAAACAGCTTTGTGGCTGTATGGTAAACAATGGTACATACAGATCCTCAAGGATGTGACTCTCTACTTCTCGCATGGCACACCAAACCTCATAGCCGTTATCCCTGCCATGGATCTTATTGATGAGAAACTCACTTTTATTCACTTGATCGCAAGTACAGCCCTGCAATCCGTGCTGCTATCAGTCTTGCAAAGCAAACACTCAACCAGTACTACCAGCTTACAGACAGCTCCAAAGTGTACAGAATCGCCATGGGTGAGTATTCCATTACTACTATGATTAGCTAGTACTAAGAACTGCTTGTAGTTCTACATCCACGACACAAACTCAGCTACTTTAAGAATGCAAACTGGGAAGAATGCTGGATTAACACCTCCAAGAAGCTCATCAAGGATGCATTTGAGCATTCATATCTCGCAATGGAGACCAACAGCCATGACAACATGGGTAAGGGCACTCTGAAGCCAAAAAATGTATGTGACCGTTTACAGTGTGTGGTATACACATCAACTAATACTCACGCTATATTCAGGACAATATCTTCGACACTATGGCTGCCCTGGCACCACCTGAAATGACCAAATATCCTTCTATGATATATCGGTTGTTTGTCGAGTGTCTGTGCTATAGTTCACAGCTATATGGCGCTTGCAATGAGTGTGTCTGATGTGTCAATGAGGACGGCAAGAGGGGTGTCAATAAGGAAAGACAAGTTAATGCCTTATAGATTAGGGACTATGATCAAGACTAGAGGAGGATACAAGGGAAACAACAAAAGAACAAGACTAAGGTATAAGTGACTACAACTATGAGTACTTATACTATTGGGAATCGTGCACAGACCATGCTGTGTATGTCTATAAGAAGTAACTAGTGTGCTTACTGGTTACCATGCACTGGAGGTGAGGCAAAGATAAGCACTGCCGAGATATGAGGGACTATTGCTATTGAATGATAAGGAAAGTGAGTCAAGAGGAATGGCACGAGGATGCCGTGAGGATCACAGCCAAGATAAGGCAAGATAAGGTCATGTGACCGAGCACATGACTAGACATATGACGAGTGTGATAAGATCACGTGACTTGATAAGATAAAGTCCTGTTCAATGGATAAAACAAGCGAGTGAGCGAGACAAGGAAAAGAAAGATATCCAGCAATAAGGGGCGAGCGTAACACCACCTGAATCCTCTGAACTAGGTGACGAGCTTGAGCGCTACCTCCGCACTGACATAGAGCACGTTGTTGACCCTCTAGTGTGGTGGAATGAACAGTCCACCACATACCCGAGCCTATCACACATGGCATTAGATTATTTGACCATCCCGGGTAAGTATCACCCACTATTTCAAGGACAGCGCTGACAATTCTATTAGCTACATCTATTGATGTTGAACGCCTTTTCAGCCGTGGCCATCTCATTGTCACGCACATGCGCTCTCGGCTTTTGGTTCAGACTACTTGCATGGTTTTATGCTTGGGGGCTTGGAGCCTCCTCTCCCTTGTCAAGACAGAGGATGTAATGGCAGTGGCTGCCCTTGCAGATGTGGAGGATGACGAGGAAGTAATGGAGGTTGGCTGGGATAGTATTGTATTATAATAGTACTCATGTTACATTTTTGTAGTACATTTACATGAGTACCCGTGGGTATAACCCACCATGGGTCATACCCCGGGTCTACTTTTCTCTACCCATAGCTGATACCCATACCCGCACTCCGGGTATGGGTAAACCCCGGGTATGGGTGCAGGTACAACCAGCAGTACCCGGGGGTATACCCATGCATTTGCCTACTCATTGTATCTTGACCTGGCTGTCACCTCACCCTCCTTCCCGGGCTTCAGTAGCATCCCTCTGGGCCCCTGCATACCTGCTATACACTCTCACCATGCCTTTATACGACCATGTCTCGCCTTGCCTTCTTGTGCTTTATCACACGCTTCATTGGCTTCCCTCTCTGGCCCCTGCACATCCGCTGCATGCTCTCGTCGCCTCACCCTCCTTTCTGGGCTTCGTCAGCTACCCTCTAAGCCCCTACACACCTGCTGCACGCTCTCACCTGCCTTTATACGACCACATCTCACCTCACCTTCTCATACTTCATCGGCTTCCTTCTACTAGCCCCTATACATCCAACCACATGCTCTCGTCGCTCTCGTCGGGCCTCTTATTTGGCTCCCTAGCACTTTCTAGTCTCCCCTCGACGTATTCCTAGTCTTATTGTTTGTATCCACCCCATCTGAGATGGCTGTGACCCATTCCACTTATGAAACCTGGTGCCCCAGCCATTAGGTGGTTCATTGTAGGTAGTACTCGCTGGCTTGCCTCCCAATACTACTAGTGTCTTAATTTTGTTCAGTGATATTGTGCCAGTGTACCTGCACATTCAGCAATGAACAACACTTAGCGAAAAAAAAATCGCTTTGCTTAGTCATCATGATGCAAGGTGAGGGGTAATGCAAGACGAGCACATGTGATGCAAGATGCACTGTGTATTGCACTGTGTCTTGCATCATCACCATGACAATGGCTTGGTTATACCATTCCACAAGCCATCCATTGATAAACAGAAGCAAAATTTTATTTGCAAGACACAAGATACAGACGAACATGTTTGACAAGACTACAGATATGTGCAACAATGCATAAATACAGAAACGACAACTCAATTCCGCCACCTCTGTCCAGAAGCATTCAAGTTGGCATGGTCCACTCCAATCTGGTTTGCAGCAGCATTGTGAGTGGAAGGGATTGCAGAGCGTCCGGATCTGCAAGGACCTGGACCATACATATCGGGGGAATGTGCATGAGATGGAGGAGCAGGATTGGTGACAGATGTAGACTGGGGCGGAACCTGAGGTTGCTTGGTTCCATTTTTTTTTGATGAAGACTGCTGCTTGAAAGAGGTAGGAGCGGAAGTGCTTGCAGCGGAGGGCGGTGCACGTGTGATTGCAGCAGCAGATGGTGCAGCATGTGCCTCAGGGACTGATGACTTTGTCAGAGTATCAGCAGTGACAACGCCATTTGAAGCACCTGCCAAAGGGACCGAGGGTACTGGGAAAATCAATGACTCCACCATATCTAGGCCAGATGGCATGGGAGTGGTTCGAGGTGGGGGGGATAAGGAGGACAGGATGCCGGAGGGTGTCTCAGTATTCCTAACAAAGGATGTGGGCAGATCAGCCAAGAGGTTTCTGCCACAGATAGCAGTGGCGTCTGTGGGAGAGTTGACATCTTGCACAACATTACTGGAATTAGTCGGGCAGGTTGAGACAGACTAATTATATCATCAGCAGGAAGACAGAGATCATCAGATCTATGCTGCATACCTTTAATATATCAGCATTCAGCAATATGCTTTGAGAAGCTGATGCTTCATGATTGACACGAGGCATGAAGCCCGATGTACAGCTGTGATTGGACAGTGCATTCTCGGTCTGTTGCGAGGACTGTTGCACAACTTGAGCAACACTCTGTGTAGTATGTGCAAGGCTCCCCGTCTGGCCAGAGCTAGCACCCCGAAGCTCGAGAGATAAGGGGTTTGGGAATCCCAAGACTGGGGAGGAGGCCGCTGAGGTTAACATTCCTGACGACAGGTGAGAGGATGAGATGCTGGAACCAAGAGATGACTGGCAAGAACTTGCTCCACTATTGAAAGTAAAGGGGACATCAAAATCAGAGGCGTCATTTAAGTTGTTGAGGAATGAATAGCCCTGGAGAGGTGGTGACATGAACATCCCCATGAATGAAGTGCTTGCAGTGGATGAGGCCAGAGGTAAATACATGCCATGAGGGGGAGTTCTGTCGTTGATAATGCATTGGTTGTGTTTGGCAGGGAAGGTCCACTCGAAGTGCATGGAAATGTTGGAGCGAACAGAGACGGTATCGTCATCGGAGGATGGTGCATAGGAGTACATGGAAACATCAACATCTGTGGAGTACCCTGTGGCAGACTGAACTGTGGCTGTCGGGAGCTCAGATTGGGAGCTTGGGAGCTCTGATGGTACAGTTAGAGGTGTAGATGTCACAGTCGGGAGCTCGGATGGCACAGCCAGAAGATCAGAAGATTTGCTCCAGTAGTCTAAGCCCTGCACCGAAGTACCCACACCCACCGAACCAGCTACAAGACGATGATATTAGTACTCTGAAGCATTAAAAAATATAGCCCTGCCACAAAAAAAAAGACTTACCGTGCATGTAGCAGACAAATGAATTGAATGGCTTCATGACTTGGTCATTGAAGCCACTGTGCGACTGCATGAAATTCATCCCTAGAGAAGTCGCTCCTACGTAGATGCTATCAAGAATGAGACAATACACTAGATCCAAGTCACAGATGGCATACCTGAATGTCTTGATCCTGCCATTGTGTGAGAAGTCTGGTCCACCTGCAAGAACAGTGAATGACCAGTCTGTTTTTTCTTTGAGCCCATCAAAAAGCATTGTCAGCATAGCAGGTAAATCATTGACAGCCCTGAGGAGTCCCACAATGAGTCAACACGCGTGCAAGACAAAGTATGTGAATCTATACTTTGCTTTGAGGTCTAAGTTGTTGGAGGCATTGGATTTGCCAGGTGCACTAAGGGTAGCTAATGACTTCTCCCTGAGGACTGCATCTTCATGTCGTGCTTTCTCTTCAAGTATCTGACGTCGCCATTGCTTGTCTTGAGCCA
The DNA here is from genome assembly GCA_038088795.1 of Boletus rex-veris. Taxonomy (NCBI): domain Eukaryota; kingdom Fungi; phylum Basidiomycota; class Agaricomycetes; order Boletales; family Boletaceae; genus Boletus; species Boletus rex-veris. The sequence continues at coordinate 10,708 of JBBPJQ010001002.1, forward strand.
ATGAATCCCAACATTCTTTTGTTAGCTTTCGGCAAATCATCATATGCTCCTTTTTTGCCTTGGAATCAAGGCCCAGTCGCGTGCATTCAGCCTCAAACTTCGGTTTGACTTCCTCTTCATAGTACATCTTTGAATAGACTTGTTCCTCGCTCAAGCTGCGTGTCCTCTTCGTGGTTTCTTTTGTGAGCTGGTTAATTGACTTAAATGGATCTATGACTGTCGCTGCCCGTTTTGCGCATGACGTGTTTGCTCGCCACCTCATCGCGTTGAGCAGAGTTGCTTGTGGGATTAGAGTATGATTAGTGTCGAACTACTAATCAGTAATGCAAGACTTACCTTTTGGTGTGTTGCAATGTAGCAAGAAAGCTGTTCATGCTATATTGGCATCAGCGACTCAAGAGTTGTGCCTGGAGGAAAACCAGTCTCCTTGGCTGCAATTTCAGGCCATTTCTGAAACCAGGCTTTAAAGAAAGGGGGCTTGAATTCTGTATACTCTCGGTTCAGCAAGCACTTGACATAATGTTCCTTGTAGTAGTCCTTCAGCTATTCCTTTTGCTCGTTGGTGGCCCAGCTGTTACCACCCATCTGTGGACATTAGAGTACAGTTTTGAGCCAAATCAATCTACTGACCTTTTGTATGGTATGAAGGGGAGGTGCAGACAGAATAGCACTCGAGAAAAAAAACATCAACGGAGAAATACAACAGCGAACTGTAAACTCACAGTGGGTTAGGCTTGTGGGAGCAAGGTACAGGGGGCCAGCTATGAAGGGTTGCTGGTGGGTGAACAATGTGTGGGGAATGACTTGAAGTTGGAATAGCGGATCAAGGTGAACCATGATCTGGATGCCATTCTTTAGAGGGACCTGTTAAAACAATTGTACTTGCATTGCATGGTCCACCAGACTTTAGAACACTTCTTTGTTAGAACATGAAGCAAATAATCTACCTCGAAAGATAATCCAAATGTTGCAAGATGGCGTTCTCATAGCTAATGTCAATCACTTGCTGATAAAGCAGACCCTCGCTTCTATACAATGCAGCCACATTTCCTTCCATGCTGGCCATGAGTATGTTCTCAAGGATGGCAATTGCTGTGGAAACATGACCCAAAACTTTCTGTGCAGTGGCCAGAAGTGCCCCGACGCCCTTTCACTGCAATATGTCGCTTTCAAGGTCTCTCGCTGACCTCTGTGTGTCAACAACTCTGAGGATTAGTTCTTCAATGGTCTCATCCAGTGTCTCTCCAGCACCGGCAGCCGAAATGAGACTATCCAACAACAACTTCAACGAGCTGTTTACAATGCCCAGAAGCTTGCCCTCTATGGCACGTAACTTGTCCTTCAAGCTGTGAGGGAGCAGTTAGATAGTATAGCTACATGAGACGAATGAAAGCTTACGGTTGGCACACAGTTGTCCCACTTTTTATAGTTGCTCGTTGTTCCTTAACTGATGGCACACCAATGGTACAGCTGAGTATGCCCACATGTCAATCAGAACAACATCATTGGTGAATAACCTATAGTGATGAAGTGGCTTGTCCGGATCTGAGTCTAGCCTTGTATTTGAACTATATTTTGGGATATTACTGCACGATTACTATGCTTCAAGTAAATCCCACAAAAATATTTGTGGCAAGAATGACTTACCATTCATAATATCTCCACCGAGCAGCACGAGCAGCTGCAATACGATCTTCCACAGTGTTGTGGATAGTTGGACGTCCCATAGTGAATGCGAGGTGTTGATTCAACAGCAGCATCAAGGGTCACATGACCCTATCTTGATTGAATTGAGTTTGGTTTGTAGGATAGTTATAGGATAGTTATAGGATATTTTGGAATTAAACAGTGTTCAGATGCCAGGATGATGCTCTGGACAGTAGATCATGGAGTGGTTGACGTTTGCGATGTATCCTGTGATGTTTTCAGTAATGTCATGGACAACTATGTTGCAAGAGCGAGTACCCGGCGTTGCCACTTGGGGTACTAGGGAATCTCCTCTAGGGCTTACCTTTTGGACTGGGGGTTAACTCAGAGATGATAGCAGTTAGAGATCAAGAGAGTTAGTTTTATATTCAGACTCAGCAGAGTCTTATATACTTGTACAAAGTGATTACTTAATATAGGTCACGTGACTGTAAGTACGCGTCCTTTCAACACTCCCCCTTATCTAGTATACGGTAGATTTGTAGATACAAAGAAGGAAATATAAAGTAAAATAAACGTCCGCACAGTCTAAGCTGGCGAGTTGAATTCCAAACCGAGCTAGGAGCGGAACTCCTTGAACTTGACATGTCCAAGGTTCTTAGTGAACATATCCACGGGATTGTTGGTTCCTGGGATAAAGAGCAGCTCAACCTGCTTCCAAAGCATCACAGCATCACGTATGAAGTGGTAACAGATTTGGATGTGTTTGGATCATTTTTCGGTAACAGGGTTCTGCACAATAAAGAGCGAACCTTGATTGTCACCACAAACGGGGATGGGACCAAGGCGATAGCCGAGTTCTTCCATCATTTGATGAATCCAAATAGCCTGGCACGTACAGTCGCTCAAGGCCATGTACTCAGCTTCTGTAGAAGACAGAGTGGTGGTCTTTTGTAGGTGTGAGTTCCACAAGAACACACCATCTGCGAATTTTAGGTAGAAACCTGTTTGTGAGTGAGACGTGACTTTGTCTTGTCCCCAATCAGAATCGGTGCAGGCGATAATGCCTTTACCGGATTTGCCTTGATATACGAGAGAGTAGTCTCGGGTACCTAGTAGATACCGGCAGATGTATAGAGCTTTATTTAGATGCTCTTCTGATGGGTTGGCAGACATGCGGGCGAGTTGGGTAACTGCATAGGAGATGTCAGGCCTTGTACCAATCATGAGGTACAGTAACAATCCAATAACTGTCTGGAATCACGTCTGAAGTTCCGGGTTGACAGGGGATTCGTTCTTCTCTGGGTAATAACCCTGAGGGAGAGGGGTGTTGGCGATTTCTGCATTAGTCATACCGCATCGCTCAATGACTTTGTCAGGTATTCTCGCTGGTCGATCTTAATGGTTTGACCTTCTCGATGTATGTTCATTCTTAGGAATTCGCGTGTTTCTCCTAAGTTGCAACAGTCCCATTTCTTCATGAAGGCGGCTTTAACCTTATCTACAAAGGTTTTGTTGGGGCCGCAGAAGATGGCATCGTCTACATAGATAATCGCTAGGATGAGCTCTTTGCCTTTGTGATAGATGAACAGGCCAGCATCTGTTTTAAGATGCATGAAGCCAAGTTCTTTCATGGATGCGTCGAGTTCACACCACCAAGCTAATCCTGCTTGTTTGAGGCTGTATATGGCGCGGAGTAATCTCAAGACCTTCCCTTTAAGGTGAGGAGGCATAAAGCCTTCTGGGAAGTCCATGTA
>JBBPJQ010001003.1:0-14106 GCA_038088795.1 Boletus rex-veris
AGTTGGCAAGAAACGCCATCGACACTGGCAGTACGGACGTTGCTATCGAGGTGGCCGACTATCGGCGCCGGGAGTTGATGAACATGCGCAAATTCCCATGGACATGTCACATAAGTAGAAAATCTCAGCCGCTTGTCCCGGTGCTCATGCTTGCACGATGTAAGTATAGGATTGACAGCGTTGCGATACGATAACAGCAGTCATACTATATGATAACCATCCAGTTCCTAGGATGTAAGCCGAATCTAGTATCCATCACGGTGCGTAGCCAACTCGAGTAGAATCGACTCACTCGCATGAATGACTATGGAGCTGGATGTGCAAAAAGGCTAGCACTCGTCCCTGTGTTCGTACTCGCGCGATGTACACACTGTAAATAGTAAAGCCACTGTAGATTAGTGTCCAATTCAATGATAATCAGTGTCAACGTCGTTGGAAATCAGCGTCTGTCACTTATATCTATGTCAAATTTTGACGCTGATTCATGACATTTGGTCTACGAGAAATCAATGTCTTCCGCACTGATACATAGTGCCTCTGACATTCGAAATCACCTAATATTTCGTGTGTCGCCGAGCAATTCTCAGATAGTACATACCATCAATTTATACAGGACCAGTAGTCATTCGATGCGACAATTGTAGTCAAACCATACAATAACCACCCAGTTCCTAGCAAGCATGGAACCATGTCTAGTGTCTACGCGTAGCCAACTCACGTAGAATAGAGAAATAGATGAAAGACAAAGAAAGAAAGAAAGAAGATTGCGCAGCCCTCTCTTTCTGGCGACCAGCGACCCAGCTCACGAAAGACGATACCTGTACATACGAGACGGTGTACAGGACACCCACTGGCAATGTGCTGGAGATCATCGGACGCCACACCACACAAGTAACGCAAACGAATATCCATGCTCAGGTTCCCGACCCTAATTGTAAGTACAGCAGGACGACAACAGGACGACAAACACTCCACACGCGAACCCACATAGGTATCAAGCACCAATCTGGTAGCAACCATTGTCCAATGTCAACAGTGGATGGTATCGCTCTCGTCTATCACCATTCCGCCGCCCGCCCGCACCAGCGTTCACATATAACTCTTGGCTGCCTCCCCACCGACGACATCGCTGACAGGTTCAGACGTTGACGTCATCGTCACCCCCCGACTCGACTCGCCAACGAGATGCAACATGTGATCGACCACCTCTTCCGGCGTCGTCACGTGCCAACCTGCCAATGTCCGCTTCGTACTCGGACCGACGGCCGTTGTGAAGATGGCATCAGGGGCGATCGCGAGTTCAACGTCCGGTCGGATGATACCGTGATTGTTGTCGACGAGGGTGACGGAGAGAGGGGGCGCGAGGTGGGTTTTACCAGTCGCGTCAGATGGGAAGCCGTGGAGCGCTCGGAACATATCTTCGTCGGTCTGGAGACACGTGATGGAGATAGGTGACGGGGACGTGAGTTGAGCAGTGATGGAAAGGATTCAAACAAACCTTGTCATCGCCTGCACAAAAGATAAACTCCGCGTCGGGGTTCAGGTACAGAATCCGCTTGACAATCTCACCCTATTTTAGAACGCGGGTCGAAAAACCAACATTTGAGCAAGGTTTAGACGGTACCGGAGCAGGAACGGACCTTGTTCACAGCCAACGGGCGGACTTCGAGATTCTTTTTCCCAACGAGCACTTCGATGGGACGCTTGTGTGCCAAGTTGTTCTCCAACAAATCCTGGCACTGTCTGCACTGGAACAAGCTGCAGCTCACCCATCAGTATACGTGCCATCATGTCTACGCTTTGCCAAGGAAAACGCACCCCCACTCGGGATCACTCGCCCGGTAATGCCACGTAATGGAACTCTTCTTGACCTCGATATGACTTCCCGTCGTCCTCTCCGTATAATATCTAAAAATCTCCGCCACCTCGTCCATCCATTCCATATCCAATTGTGCTGTAAAGTTGACCCAGGTTTCTTCCTCGTCCATGGCCGCGTCGCTGCTATACTCCATGCGGTTACCGTTGCCGTTGGAAGGGTCACGGATGAAGCCACCATGTTCGGCGCTCATGCCGAGGTGTTTGATGTGTCCGAGGTGCAGCTCCAAAAAGGCTTGGTCACGACCAGAGACGATGTAAATGACGTTGCGAGGATCAGAGGTGAGCTTCGCGAGGGCGTTGAGTGCATCCGACGAAGGCACCGCCATCGAGGGTGTCTTGACGATGGGTGTAAGGGTACCCTGCAACGCCAAAACATCATCATCATCAGTACCGGTCGCATCTGACTCGACGACATCCCGCGAACCAAGGCGGATGGACGGTACGCACGTCGTAATCAAACAAAAACAGGCGCTTGGTTGCACTATCGTACTTGTCTTTGAGGAGCTCTTTCGGAAGGTAGGGCGTACCGCGTGCGGTGGTTTGGCCGTCGATCTGGGAGAGGAGCATCTTGACCAGCAAAGCTGCCCACGTGTGTGAGGTGTGCGTGGTCACGACTTTGTGTAGCGCAGTGTGCCGAGCGGCTTTGGAGGCAGAGGACATTATGAGACCGGTATTCATCGCTGCAGCGACATCCTATTGGAATCGTAATGAGTCCAAATGATCATGACAATGTCGATAGAGCATACACACCCCGAGATCCCACGGGTTGACCTGCAATGCTTGACCCATGTGTTGACTGATGCCCATGAACTCGCTCAACACGAGTGGTGATTGTTTGGTGCGTTCTTGTGCGATAACAAACTCCATCGAGGTCGTGTTCATACCATCGCGTAGTGGTGTGATGACACCCAGATCCGCAACAGAAAGGAGAGCATAGAATTCGTCCTTTTTGAGTGTTTGATGGCTGCGCGACGCGCAAAAAGGGTTAGCGTGACGTTCAGCGTAAAAAATGACGGGATGAGAAAAAAGTGTATGGAAATGAGAAGACGTACTAATGATGAACGGGTATGAAATCCAGACTTCCGTATTCTCCATTGATATGTGCGACCAACTCAGATATTTGACGTTCCAATTTAGGTGAATCGGTGAGCGAGGGGGACGTCACCTGGATAAGTACGACTTGACCTTGCCACTCGGGGTAATCATGCAGGAGCTTCTCGAACGCACGGAGCTGTATTATGCATGTGCCGTCAGCACATCAGAACCGAGGGAAGACAAGAAAGCGTCATACCTTGTGCAAAACTCCCTTGACGACATCCAGCTTGTCCCTTCCCACGATGATCTTTTTGTCCGCGTACAACGTTCGGAGGGCCTCCAATTTTGGTTGGATACCAGGCCGTAACGTGTCCCTCGCTACACGTTCAGCGTTGATACCGACTGGACAATGAGAGACTGCGACAATATGCCCCTGTACATCGATGCCTATATATTTATTCTCAGAGGCGTTGGATGATCCACTGCGATCGGGGTGGGCAGAGACTGGGTGCGAGCTGGTGCTGAGAGTAGATGCGGTGTTTGGTGTAAGGGACGCAGTGGCAGAGCGGGAGGTCGTTTCATATCCACAGACGCGGACACAGGTGGAAATAAAGTGACGAGAGTACGAGTAAGTTTGGAAACAGACGAGATTGGCACCAAGCATCCCATCGAGAATCTCTTTGCGACCTGACCGGACCGATCCATAAGATCCAATGAAGGGGAATGTGGCAAACAACTTACGTGGCAAGCATCTGAATACCTCGGAGCTTGGGAATGGCGTGTGGACGAAGAGTCCGATGATCCTGCGGACATATACAATCAGGACACATCTATTAATGACCCAGACATGCACCCACACGTCAGTCCCCTTTTCGCCTACCTGACTCCTTAATAGCTTCGGTACGAGAAGAAGGTGATAATCATGTACCCAAACGAGATCACCCGGCTTGAGTACGGACGCGATGCGTTCGGCAAACACCTGATTTGCCTATGTACCGAGATGAATACCCAAGATGGCGATGTAGCGATAGCATTCGGCGTACCTGTTCGTAATGCACCCAGTGCGCATCTGCCGATGCATACTCCGTGGCAACATCCTGCCAGAGCAGATAGTGGAACAACGGCCAAAGTGCTGTGAGTCAGGTCAATGTTAGTATGTCATGTGAGGTAACAAGAAGCCAGACTAGTATCCGGCTGGCTCGAACGGGAAAGAAGAACAGAAAATGACGTCAATCTTCACCCATGTCTATGCGAGAACAGAAATAGATGCGCATACACGTAGCTCTTCTGGCAAAAGAGCAACTACATCCGATCTTTTGATCTGGCAAGCGTGATCGAGGACCACAGATTCATCATGACCCAGAAAAAGCTCCACGAGACATGCGATCAGGCAATCAGTGACCAAGGGACCCTCATCAGCTAGATTACCACGATGCTGGCGTGATTACCAGAAGCGGAAGAACATCCCCGCAAGCTATCATCGCCACAAAAGAAAAACGGCAGCCTCATGCATATATGGAAATCGCGCGCGAAAAAAGCGGACGAAAGCCACGCACAGCAAGACGATAAGATGGTGCCGAAAAAGCAACGAAAGCGAACGAAAGAAAGCACTCACTCGTTTTGCAATACCCCTCGTAGTGACCATGTGCGACCTTGTCTTCGAGCCACACAGGCACACATTCGAGCTTGCCTTTGTTCCCCTGGCCGTCTTCGTCATATCCGACTAGTTCCGTCTCCAAAGCCTCTCGATCGGCTTGGCTGACAAGATGGCTCGGAACGCGCTGTTCTCCGTCGGCGGTGTTCCCACTGTTCTCTTCGGCCGATGCAGCGCCTCCGGAAGGAACTGAGAGGATGTCGCCGGTCCAGCCCACGATGAGCTGGTCGTGAGTAGCAGAGAGGGAGCGAATACCCGAGATCATGGCCGCATGGCCGTACCTGGGTGCGAACTTCCAGCGCCTGGAGGGAACAGAAGGCTGTTCAGGTTGCTGTGCCTGGGCAGCATCGCTTGTTGGGCTGGTAGGAACGTCACCATAGTGGGTAGGTGGGGACGGAGGAGGGCTGAGGACGCCAGCAGCGGCAGGAGAGAGGTGGGAGATGAGAGTGGGGACGACAGGGAGGTAGTGGCAGACGTGTACGATCCTGCCTGAGAGTTGTACGCCGTGAGCCTTGTGAGAGTCTTCAAGTGCGCGAACTTGCTCGCGGACGGCATCGGGGGAGATGTCATCGCCTGCGCGGGTGTACGGCTCGTGAAAGGAGTCCATGGATGGTGGGATGAGGGATGAGGGAGAGATGGGGAGGAAGGGCTTATATGCGGCAGGCGAATTAGATTATCTGGAGAATCGAGAATGGATTTGGGAGAGCGGCAGATGATTTAAGGGTGGTGTGCTGGATTAGGACAACGTCTCCGAGTTCAACGTCCACGTCCACCGAATGCAGATGCTCGCGAAATCCGCACGGAATCAAGACGCGAGTAGGTTCGGAGAGCTTGCAAGTTGTAGTCGCGGTGGTCGTCGATGCTGTTCACGTCGTCCGTCCAGTCCGAACCATCATGAGGGTTCACAGGTAACATTCTCGGCAATGTCCGGGCCGCTCCCATCGTCCTTTTTTTTTTCAGCCATGGGCCAGCCCGAGCCAACATCTCTCCTTCAAAGCTTCACGTGTGTCCTCACGAACGTGCAGATCATCCGAACCCCCGTCGGGTCCACACGGCCCGTCCTACACCTTGAAAATCACATCCCGAGATTCTCCTGATTGCCATTACCGTAGAGTTTGCTCGTATCGGGCATTGTATTCGTCGATTTCGGATGTCCTATCTTGATCACCCGTTCAATCTTACCTCCGTATCCGTGACAGCCACCCTCCGATCGACGCCTACGGCACTCCTTCTCAAATCGGGGTGACCATATATTGTTTCACCCTGGTTCTGGGCCAATCATTGGGTCTAAGTAGGGCCCGGGGACGGGCTAAACAGTTTGAAGAGCTATATTGGCGGTCACATGATCTAGATCCTCTTGCATGGCCATCAAAGCGAAGTTTCGCCTGTCATCCATGTATGTAGTTGGAGAGTCCGACCCAGTGCACTGCCAGTGGACTACAAGATACCCCCCCACCTAAGATTATGTAATCGCCCATGGATGCCAACTCTTCTAGTAAGCTCGCACCATGTCGACGGCGCGGCTGTCTAGAAGTCCTAAGTTCTGTCATCTCGCCATTGGTCAAATCGCAACGGAGCCTTGCCATGAGAAAGAGTCACACGTTCATAGCACGGGTCCAGGCTCGGCTCAATGCCCATATATATCATCGACGCCTCGAGGTCACTCCGTTGTCGTCAAACCTCGACGGACACCTTGCAACGTTTTCCGTGCGCGTACCCTACTCATCAATCTCGACGCCCGAAGAGCAGCGCGCCACCCTCCCAGGCTGCGCTTTCCCCTGCACCCGATCAGCGTTGCACGTCCGAGCTTGAATCGTGCCTTTTATACAGTCCGTTGGCATGCACTTTCTCCCCGCTTTTCTTCGCAAAGATTCAAAAGCGTCTCTCGTCAACGACCTCTTGAAGAAAATCGCCCACGAAGATCCCCTCAGCGACAAGGTCAGTTCGCGTCTCCGTCCTTCTGCCACATCATATCTCCCCAACCACTCACGCGCTCCAATATTCAGGACGTCTTCAATGTCGTCATAATCGGCCAAACTGGCGTTGGTGCCAGCTCCCTTATCAACGCGATCACAGGCTTCTCCCAAGTGCCTGTCTCCACCGATGTCAGTCCCTGCACCAAAGCTTTCACCGCCTACCCCTTCACGCTCAACGGTCGCTCCTTCCGTCTCATCGATTCACCCGGCTTTGGCTCCTTCAAATGTCCCACGTCCGCCATCACCAAAGCCCTCCGAGAACTCGACACTCAGTTCGGGATTGACCTCGTCGTGAATTGTTTGCGTGGCACGCGTGGAGACGCGAATGCGGGTTATCAAAACTACACCGCGATTCGATCTGCGGTGTCGGACGACGTACCCATCGTTGCAGTCATTACGTGTCTGGAGAGATATGGCGAGACGATGGATCATTGGTGGTCAACGAACGAAGCCGATTTGAAAGCAAGGCGGATGGTATTCGCCGATCATGCCTGCGTCACAACATTGGATGCCTCGACGACCCGCGATGCCATGTTCAAAGACAGACTCTCCGAGTCGGAAAAGGCAGCAAAACAGCTCATCATGAGAAATTGTTGGGCTGAAAAGAGAGGTGTTGGGAGATGGGCTCGCCGAGGAGACATGTTCCTTGGAAATTAATTAGACATGTGCATCTCACTTCGGTTGGTGTTGGTGGGTGGCTCAAGCTGTCCTAACAGCGCTCTCCAATCTCCTGGAAGTGACGCTGTGCGAAAGATGGGAAGCAATGCACGTTTACGGATGACTCGTGGAGAGCTTGCGCTGTGTATGTAGGATAGATAGAACGTTCGTTTCTGCGCAGTGTTGGCGCAAGCCAATGGACTGAAGGAGACCGATATCGGTCATCGCGAAGACCTACACGTGTAAACCCAATGAGTTGACGGTGACGTGATTCAATGATAGTGAAGTCACACCTACCAGCAAAAGGGCTCCCGCCCAGGACGAGAATCATCCCAGGGTCGTTCGTAGCATCATCCGTATCTTCGACACGTAAATTGCCAGCTCTTTTTTCTGTTCGCAGGGGATCAACGTTATCTCGTTCCCGCTCGGAACGAAAGATCGGAACACGAGGAGACCCTGCAGCTGTCCACGCGAGAGTTCCGTGACGCCGAGAGAGTGGTGATAGCCACCTAAAGGCTCCCCAATGCCGAATCATCGCAAAATACCCCAGGAAACGATAAAAGGAGATAGACTGTTCTGCCGCAAGTATTGCATATCGTCGGGGCTTTGACGATGGGGGTGGGGAACCAAAAACATGAATTCAGGATGGGGGCCACCATTGAAGCATGCATTTGGCGCAGGGGTGCGGCACGCTTCACATGAGGCGTTCTTCGTCTCGATGCAAACGCCTTCTTAAAAAGCCCACCACTCTAAAAGGTCCAGAACGCCGCTGTCGAGTTCTAAATAGCCCTCACCCAACACTGCGTGTGTGTCCCCTCCCCCCCGCCCTCTAGGATGGCGTCGAGCAAGTTCTTCGCACCTACCAGGCTCTTCAGCGACACGCCAGTGCTGAGCCGGTTGCGCGTGTTCAACCCGTTTGAAACCAAATCCCCAACGATGCCCATGCCCGTGAACAACGTGAGTCCCCCTAGCGTATTTCAAAAGGACATACCATTCACACGACGTTGCGAAAAAGGGTGACCGGGTGCACGTCGTCGTCGTCTTTGGACGTACTGGCATTGGCATCAGCTCCCTCGTGAATTTGATCCTCGGTCGCGAAGACGCACCTTTCAGCACCGACATGCACCCTTGCACGGTAGCACCGGCCGCATACAGGGTAGACATCAATGGACATGCCTTTGATATTTACGACATTCCCGGATTCGAGACGGATTATTCCTCTGAAAAGACTATCGGCGACCTCTACACCGAGCGTGGTATCGACCTCCTCGTGTACTGTCTAAGACCAAAAGAAGGCATCACCAAGAAGATTTACAATGACGTTCGATCTGCTGTGCCGGAGAGAGTACCCATGGTCGGTGTCGTGACAGGTCTCGAGAAGCATAGGGCGTCGATGGAGGACTGGTGGATGGGGCCGCGGAAGAACGGCGACATGCTCGTATCAAGAGGCTTGAGATTCGTCGACCACGCATGCGTGACGACGCTCTCCCGGGAAGACGTCTCGTACAACATGGACTTGTACGAACGGCGGTATCAGTCGACGCAGGCCGTCAGGAACCTCATTTGGAGGAACTGCAATGGAACGAAGCGGGTCACGTATGTGAAAAGCGCAGGATATCTCCCTGACCTACCATATGTTTGATGGGGCTCTCTCTCGAATTGCGTGCGTTTTTCGCTTATTCTTGTTCTGTATTTTTGGTACGACTAGGAATCGTTGATAGGCAGCGCCTCGAGTCACCGTTCACGTTAGCTTTTATGTTTACAAGAGTATACCCAGACGCTTTGTTTTATGTCCGACCTTCGCAACTTACGCTCGTTTCCACTGTAATCCTCGTTTGTTTGTCGTTCGTTTGATACAGACCTCTTAAAGCCGGCATGTGTGTATCATCCCCATGACGCCTTGGAGTATGATATATGAGAATAAGAATACTCGGCGCAGCCCGTAAGACTCCGCGTTCGGTGATGGGCCATCAATGGATTCCCGGCTTGATCGCAGCTGAGAGGCCTCCGGTGTTCGGGCGTTGTCGGACAGATCGATGATACGATATCACAGAGGAAAAGACGGAAATTACATAACATTGACAGACCTCAGCAACAAGAAAGAGACGAAGGCCTATTTTTAGTCTACCTAATACAGGAGACTACGACTCATGCATGTTGTTCGGCCATCGAAACACGGTCGTCAGGATCGCTCTTACTCTCCACACTCGCAATGAAACATTGAACATATAAAGCACTATATTCCACGTCTTTGAGATCCGCATCTGAGATAAAATTATGTCGTATCAGTACACTTGAGACGAACGCGCAGGGGATCAGACCCGGCAAAGCATGTAAACGCTGTCCTGGACGACCCCGACAATCCCCGACGCCAGTTTCGTTGTCGCTGTTCACCAGTATAGCACCTTAGTAAGGCATGGGTAGCCCTGGTATTTTTCGGTAGTGTATCCAGCCCTGTAGCTGTCACAGCCGTTTTCCGAGAAACTGTCAGTGTGGTTCGTGCGGCTACCGCTCTTGTCGCAAGGCCAGGATTTCCACTTGTTTGCGGCGCATTGGGAAGTGTGCCATTACTGTTCTGGTGGCAGTCGCCGACTTAGTCTTAGTAGTGATATCCACTCTGGCGTTCGATGACATCACCTAGCTGTGGGGAAAGCTGTGGTCAGCGATTATTATGCTTGTCAGAACGACTAGCTGACACATCGCGTCCGTTCTCGTGAGATGTCTCAGACACCACCGATGCTGTTGCAGGTCGACAAGGCTCTTGCCAAAGTACACGGTGGCGGTCTGAAACCTTTCTATCGTGCGGCGTGATTACCGTCAGCAGGCAACTGAGCAAGTAAAGTTCAAATCGATCTCCGTGAAAGTTAATGTCGGATGCGTTGTTTGCTACAGCAGTCAACATTGGGTGAAACCGCGACTTTCTTCCAAATACTCGAATGCAGTAAGTCACGGACCCTGTGTTTCCGCCTCGGAACCCATTCATTTGTTGGGCGGTTCTGAACTAGTCTCGGAGACCCCTGATCATGTATTTTTCGCCGCTGCAGAGCCATGTACTGGATAGATGCGACAACATTGCTACAGAGGAACACATGAGGGGTCGGTTGTTGATTATTCATTTTGCTGTTCGTTCGTTGCAGCAAGTAACCCTAAGTCATTTGTGGATGTCGCTCGGCATCGCTCAAGCAACGCTCAAGTACAAATAAAAGTAAATAACTCGTGACCTCCCACGAAAAATGATTACATAAGTCACGCTATAGGCTGCCATTGCCATCTGTCCTTCAATCCACCTCTGGAGCTTGAATCGAGACTGCTGCGCACAGATAATGTCAAGGAACATGGTTTGATACACGGACAGGCGTCAGGATGTGGAGTATGGTCTATGCAACGGCAAGGCATATTGAACGTCATATCATACAAGCGAGCTAATGCAGCGCTCAGAACACAACCAAGTACTTCTCAGTATCCCATCCCGCTGCTTGCAAGCCTGGTTTTACCGCATAGTTGATCATCGGTTCGGGTCCACACACTAGAATTATACCCTCTTCAGAAGGACGAGGCATCTCAGTTCTGAGCATGCTGTTATCGATTCGACCAGTACTTCCAGTCCACCCACGTGGCGCACCACTAAGGACGTAGTGCAGCTTCAAGCGGTGCGGTCCGTGTTCCGCGTATAATGCATCAAGTTCATCACGACAGAGGATATCTTGCTCCGTTTTGTTCGCGCTTATCAGCCACACCTTGGTCTCGGTGTCCAAGGCATCAAGGAAGATGCTTCGGAGGACCTGAAGAACGGGCGTGATCCCTGCTCTCGTTGGTCAGCAAGATAAAGCTTTCGTTTTTTCACAATACCCACCGCTTCCTCCACATATCATTCCCACCTCTTTTACTTTCCTGTCGGTCCCCTTCCAACTGGCGGCACCTTGCCCGTTCCAGATGAAAGATCCTAGTGGGCCTTTCAACTGCACCGTGTCATCGAGTGCCAGTTGATGGAACCCCGTCGTCATTTTCCCGCCTATTGGGAAGTTCTTCGACGGTAAGTATAATCTACCCCATTGTTAGCTACAATTCTCAAATCAGATAGAGGAAGTCAACTTGATCAAAAGCTCGATGAAACCGGCTGCTCCTTGTTGTGAAATAGGTGTGTATGCCCTCTGGACAAGTTCCCCGGTGTCCTTTCTCCTGAGACGGACGAACACGTGCTGGCCCACGGGCAGTCCAAGTGGTTGATCCCCTCGCGGCAAATCGAATCGATACTGGTACGTGTCGTGGTTTATTTGCACGATTCTGCTCAACCTGACGCCTTTCCATTTAGTTCTGTCAAGGAATTTGCCATCAGTTGTCTGGCCGCTGGATTCAGGGACGTTTGCCCCCGATTTCACCAGCGTTCCAATATGGAACTGTGATGTATCAGTAAGCCCCTTGGACGTCTTGTGACACACCAACCTGCGCCAATTTCGTCTTCCCCTCCGCTGAATGGATGGCGAAGAAGTCTTCTGAAGCGTCCTCACCAGCAACGAGGATGATGGAATCCCCACCGCCGGGGTGCTCGTTCAAGAAAGGCGTTCCGTCGTACACCTCTCCATTGACGACAAACCACGGCTGCGCGCGATCATGCTTCTTCAACTCCTCTAACGTAATCTTCCTTGTGACATCTGGTTTCGTTAAAGGCACTTCCTCTGCTTTTGGCTTAGTGTCAGGCAATTTCCCTTCTGACACATCTTTTCCGAAGATCGGCCTCGTGATGTCATACCCTGACGTTTTCATTCGCTATGGTGGGTGAGTCATGGTTCGAGACATCTGTTTGCCATTCACATACCTCCATCCAACCTCCAGATGCAGTTCCAACGAGGGTCGGGTGCTCAAAGAGCAACACGACCTGGTCATCATCTTCGGTCTTGTTCACGGCAACCCTAAACCACCTATCGTAGAGGTCTCAATCAATGGATTCATCCAGTCCAGGTGCGCACCCACCAGTTGTTCATCATGCCTAGCGCATGCCAATACCTACCAGTAGGTGAGTAATGACAAAGCCTGAAGATATTGTCTCTTACATGTCCCGTGGCTGCATTGCAGAAGCTTCGTCTGATGCATTGACCATTATTACATTACACTTTAGCAATGCGCTATGTTTAACGTGAAAGCTCCAGAAGCACCAACAGCTACAAACGTACGTAAAACATTTAAAAAACATATTGTGCGTTCACAACTTACAATGAAGTGTCTCTTTGCGTCAAGTCGAGAGTTCCATAGACCGGGCTCATGTGGCATATTTCGCGGAATCGATCCTCAGGATATTCGCTGGATATCGAGTAAGATACGAAATGATAGTGAAGACGATATCTCACATGGTTGCCAAATTCCATGTTACGCCTTCGTCCAGTGAAACTTCTACTCGAGTCACCCGTCGTCCACCACCGCCATAGGCATACCCACGAATGGTATAGAAGCCATCCGATTCCGAGCGCTTGCTTATAATCAATGTCTCGCGATGATCTGGTTTAGCGATTGCGCTGTTCACGTTTAGCTCCCTGTCCGATAGTTAGGCTCAAAGACAGTGCCAGCGCCATGATTACTGACGTAATGATATATCTGCCGTCACCGGTAGGTCATTTGATTCTCAATGGTGATCTTAAGAGATGTCAACTTACCTGGGGTCATACCACCAATACTTTTCAGAGCGTGCCTGATCGGGCATCACTTGAGTAGGCAAAAGCTTGTTATCCTTAAGGTAAGGCATTGAGCACACGCCATTCGGTACTCATCATCCTGTCTTACCCAGAAGTGTAACTGCAATAACTTTTCGTCAACAACAATTATTGGAAGGTATTCGTACGTACATGGTGCTGGCTTTCATGATCGCTGATCTCAATCCGCTTTAGCCACTTTTACAAGATGGGTTCCGTCAAACATTGCTAATGTCATGACGACAGTGCACAGTACCTTGACTGATCGGCCTCCAATTTGCCCTGGGATGACGAGTCTCACTGGGAATCCATGATCAGGCTCAAGAGGCAAACCGTTCATGGCCCATGCTGGGACGAGCGTCTAAGTTTCAGCTGACAATGACTACCGTAGAAATGTTCACCTATGAGCATCCCCCGCTCCTTGTTCGCAGCCCATGATAGTCGTTGCGAGGTCCCATAAGGACCGTTGGGAAGGCTGTCTGCACCTTCGAAAATGACGTGTTTCGCCTGGCCTCGCTTGGGTCTCACGTATTCCAAGACATCCGCCAAGTATACTCCCGTCCATAGGGCAGTGGATACTGAAATGAGAATTCGTTAGTATCGGTGCTGGTTCTTGCTATTGAACCTTACCTCCAGCAGCCCCCCAATTAAATCCGAGGGTCTTCCGAACCACATTTTGCTCTTTCCTTCGGTTTCCAGCACAAACAAAGGTAACGGGTAACGTCACAATGGGGAAGAGTTGGCTCAGTTGTTGGACCGTAAAGGTAACCTTGCGTTGTACGAGGCCGTGAATTCGCACGGTCCATTCTCTCGCAAGGTCCTCGTTGACATGGGGAACGGCACCATGGTTGCGGACATAGTGGAGGTGAGCTGGCGTCAGGAAACCCTATGAATCAATGGCTTTGACTTAGAGGCTGTCTTAGCTAATACGTTGGATACGCTCACGGCTTCGAAGAGCGAGGAAAGCTTCGCCTCGCAGTTGAAAGGGTGTTTCCCTGTCAGCCGAATAAGGTCTGGATTCTGAAAGAAATGGTGTGAGTGAGTGTTCATAGATGTTCAAGGCAGCGTACCCTTTTGACCCAATTATCAGGTGTTTCCCGGTCCTGGATCAAATTTCGTGAGCGTCCTTACATGCATATCAGTTTATGATGCCTGTACCGCTTCAGCTACTTCCACCGGTGTTGCGTTGTCGGGGAGCTGGGGCAAGGCTTTGGGTAGACGG
>JBBPJQ010001004.1:0-14065 GCA_038088795.1 Boletus rex-veris
GTCAAGCTCAGGGTCAAGGAGCCTCGAGGATGATAAGAGACATCGAAGGTCATTAGTACGTTTACTCTTACGGGTTGCAAAAGTGAGCAGCGGTTGCTTTTTATTCGAGTCTCTTGAACCGACTTTTTACACCAGATCCTCTTTTACAAGTGGTCGGCAGAGTCCCCATGCTTCAGGTGAGCCCAAGCTATGGCGCTGAAGGCTGCATCACGGGAACTCGGGCTCTTTCCAGACTGCTTTACCCTCGGTAGTCCTTGACTATCCCACCAAAAGAGAGCCCCAGGTCGGCGAGCAAGAGCTCAGAACCCGCACTACTACTATTCGGTTCCCTTCGACGCCTACAGAGTCTGTATGGCCCATTCAGCTCCAGCTGCAACCAATCTCGTTCCTTCCCAACGAAATTCTCATTCACATATTCCAGCTTGGGCTGGACGAGTTTCCACACTCGGCTCATGCGCGTCCCCTGCCGGTCGCGGTGGCTGGTGTGTGCAGAAGCTGGCGCGCTGTCGCGCTCCGCACCTGCGACTTGTGGACGCGTGTCTTCGTGACTTCTGCGACGCCAATCAACCACTTACAGATGTATCTAGAGAGGTCTAGAAATTTGGAGATCGACGTCAACTTCTGTCACTGGCCTATACCCAAGCACGTTGATGAAGACAACCTAGACGATTCATTCCTCAAAGTGATCGTTGGCACGTTACATTGTCACGCACACCGCCTACGGAGTCTTTCTCTTTGGGGGGTATCGGACGAGATTGTCTGCGTTATTATAAAGGGCTTGTTATACCTCCATATGCCTTGCTTGACGAGTGTGTCTATCAAGGCAAACCATACGGCTTATGCTCACTATTATCGACTTCGCGACCTCTACTTGCTGCCTTTCGTCGCTGGCGGAGCCCCATCATTGATCCACCTCGATATTGACCATTTCCCGATTGAAACTCTCGGAATGAGATCTGACTGGCCGTTTGACGTCCAAAACCTTACATCGCTCACGTTGCGAACTCAAGAATGTCCAACGCTAGGGTACTCTCTCCCATCCTATATTATCGAGTTCTCCGCACTACGTGCGCTTTTACGGTCGACACCGAACCTGACCATGCTGGCCTTGTATGGACCCATCATCCAACCCGACGAAGACTTTCCCGTGCGTCCATTGGTTGTAACACTTCCCTTGCTCACGACCCTCATCATCCACCGCCGCGATCCTGGTGTCCGATACCATTGCGAGCTCCTAAGTGTCCTCGCGATGCCCAATCTCAAACACCTCGAGATTCCTTGGCATGACGACCTCACCGTCGAGCTACCCTACACGAATCTTGCAGCGGAATATCTCTTTGATGAGGAAGGCCAACCCCGGTTCGCATGCGTGAAAGAGCTTTACTTACATGACAGTGCCACCAAGTGGAAGATACCCACAAGATCGTTTATGAAGGCGTTCCCGAACGTGGAAGAGGTTGTTCTCGGAGGCACTGACGTCGCAAATTTCGCAGCAACGCTTCGGGGGTTCGTGCACCCCCATTTTGTTCCCCATGTCCGTGGATCCGGCCACTCGGAGTCAGAGGGCGTGTTGACAGACGGAGCGTGGGAGACGGTGAGGAAGGTTGTGTTGAAGGAACCTGAGATGACGCGGTGGAGGGGGTGGATGAGAGGGTTTTACAAGTGGTTCGCTGCGGGAGGGCATGCAGGGCAGGTGTGTATCGAGATTCAGGACAGTGCACTGCACAGGAGTCAACTTGACGAACGCGGGATGAGGGCATTTAGGAGAGGCATCGATAGGCTTCGGAGGCATGCACAGGTGATCGTGATGTAAGGGTACCTCGAGGTGATGGCGGCAATGTATGATTGATTCGATCTAATCTACTAATGGCGGATCACGGTGTAGGGAACTCGTCCCTTGGGCTGTACTGCTTGTCTTGGTTCCACGAACTTCTATGTATCTTGCCATATGTGCTGTACTTCGTGATATAAGTTATAGAATTAAAACATGTGTACTCAGTGGGTCACACGATTGCACAGCCCACATAGGAGTTTTCCCAATACTTCCGTCGAGCTGCAAGAAGTAACTCCGAGTCGCAAAAACTTCAATTCAACGGCATCGTCTCAAGCCATTGACCTCCCGTACCCGGAAGCTTGCGGCGACCGAAGATTTCGGATGACATGGACATCCTAGACCGGTTGGTTCGAGATTAGAAAAAGCCGGATGTTTAGCCTCCCGAAGCGAGCCGAAAAACTCGGTATGATGAGCATCGGTCCTGACTTTTTCCCAGCACTAGGGTGAGGCGAGCAAGAGAACGTTCTTGTCTTCGCATACCATTCTTGTCAGAAATTAGCCGGTTCCAAACCGCTGAAAGAGGATGCCTTGATAGATATAAATGGCGTTCTTGTGAGGAGAGATCGCCATTGAATACGATCCTCTCAACGAGAATGGGGTGGACCACTCCAACTACCCAACTTGCAGCACTCGCAACACTCACGTTTGTATCTGTGGACATAATTCGGCGGCTTATTCGGAATCGCATCGAGAGGAAGGGATGTCCTCTCCCTCCCGGTCCTACCCCTCTGCCATTCTTAGGAAGTGTCTTTTCTGTTAATACTGAGGAACCTTTCCGGAGTTATACAGAATGGCGGGCAAAGTATGGTGAGTATACTACGCAGCGGGGCTGGAATGCCTAACTCTAATAATTCTTAGGTGATATAATGTACATACGACTCTTGGATATGGATGTCGTGGTCCTGAATTCACCCTCGGTTGCATCGGATCTACTCGAGAAACGATCGCAGACATACTCCGATCGCCCGTTCATAGCGACAGTCAATCCGTGAGTAAAAATCTCTTTTCGATTACGACGCATAAGGCGTCCTGTAGTGGACTCGATAGTAACCATGCCTTTTCAGTTATGGGCATGATTCTAACTTTGCTTTCGCGAATTATGGTGAACATTGGAAGTTGTGCCGACGAATATTCCATCAGACATTCCGTGCTGACGCCGTTGTCACCTTTCATCCGATGCAACTCCGAAAAGCACGCCAGATGATCTTGAATGTGATGGATGATCCCAGTGACTACACATCCCACTACTCGATGTAGGGGAATTTATTTCAGTTACCTCTGAGTGTTCTTAAAGTTCTACAGGTTTGCTGCCGCGGTCACAATGTGTTCCATATACGACTACGATCCAAGCCCTCGAAATGACCAGATGGTATCGATTATCAACAATTTCATCGAAGCTTCAGTCCCAGCATTAATGCCCGAGAAGGCGGTGCTCCTCAAAATTTTCCCATTTTGTAAGCGCCATTAGGTACAGTCAAAGCACAGCTTCTGATGTCGGTTTGAAAGTGCTACACATACCTGAGTGGCTCCCTGGGTCTTGGATGAAACGTGAAGCGAGAGTGGCCCGTGAGTTGGGTGCCAAAATGGTTGAAGCACCATACCAGTACATCCAGAAACGTATAGTAAGTTTTGTCCGCCTTGCCCGTGAACAGCCTAGGGATGACTTGGTGCTGTTTTAGCAATCCAAGGAAGATGTTAACCCCTCGATGGTGTCGGATGGCATCGCTCACATGGAGAAGTTGGACGGTTCGCACCGTTCGGAATATGAAAGGGCCCTTAAGCAAACCTCCTCGACTGCTTTCTTAGGTAGGTATAGGTCACCGTGCGAACCCTTGATGATCACACTGGTTAATCTGTCGCAGGTTCTGTAGAGACGGTCTGTCGTGCACCCTGGGGAATTCATGCAACACTTACGGAGTCTACAGACAACCTCGTTACTAACGACGTTCACGCTTGCGATGGTGAAGAACCCTCGCATCTGGAAACGTGCCCAGGCGGAAATCGATACTATCGTGGGGGGTGATAGATTGCCCGAATTCAGCGACAGATCGTCTTTGTCATATGTCGACGCGATCTTGCGCGAAACGTTGAGATGGCAGCCACCTGTTCCTCTTGGTGCGACCATGATTCCACTCTCTCAAGTAACATTACTGATGGCATTCAAGGTGCTCCACATACCGCCAGGACTAGTGATATCTACAACGGTCTCTACATTCCTAAAGGTATATCATACATATTCATGAGATTCATTCGGAGTGACATTTTTTCGACAGGGGCGACTGTCTTTGGAAACATTTGGTACGCAGCTGATGTCCTTCTGACTGGTTGGACATACATGTTTATAAATCCCTTAGGGGAATGTCTCGTGATGAAACTAGATACCCTAATGCAGAGCAGTTCCTTCCCGAGAGGTTTTTAGATTCAGAAGGGATGTTGGCTGACGACATACCCGATCTTGTTTTTGGCTTTGGGAGGAGAGTATGTCCAGGTAAGCATGACAGTACCGCCATTCTTACACATGCTCATCATTGTCAGGTCGACACGCCGCTGATGCATCCCTCTGGATTGCTATGGTGACGATGCTAGCGACGCTCGATTTCGGTCATGCAAAGGATGCGGATGGAAAGGACATCGCATTTGAAGTGAAATATATGAACGGAATGGCTCGGTGAGTTGCATTCATCAATCTCAATCTCGGCTGTGATTCCGAACCCCTTCTAGTCATCCGTTGGCCTTCCCGTGTTGCATTACACCCCGACCTCATATTAGCAAAGCATCCCTTGAACAGGCTCTCACCAAATGAAGCAGTGTTTGCTTGTGCTTGCAGACATTATTATTTATCTGTCTCGGACTACGTCTTATCCCTGTAACTATTAATTCAATTCATGTGGAGTCCAACTCGCTCTACTTTTGGAATTGTGAGGAATGCCTACGAGTGTCAACATGTATTCTATGTGCAGCACGCCACATCTCGACCCAGACCTGGCCGGGACCGCTCCACCCGTTGGAGGACAGCACGCACGCAGTCATTTCGCATCAACCTCGCTGTGGTATTACACCGTGATTCCAGTCACGCTGCGGCCATGATCCATTGGTGTACGTTCAACTTGAATAAGCGGAGCTGGGCAGTTTCTTGGACCTTGGACCACCCTCCGTGGCCAAATGCAACTCGTTATCTGATACTTGGAGCGGAAGAAGAGTTGTGGCTGTAGGGAGTCGGGACTCGCACAAAGTATGCAGTGTATCTGAAAAAAAGCAATGGCTACGAGTGGTCTAGAAGGAGCGGAAAAGCAACAACACTGGATGTAGTGCACAAGGAGACCTAATGATCTTGTCCTCGCAAACGTGACGAAATGTGGCGTGCGTAGGGTCAGTAAACACGATGCACAAACGGCCCGCAACGTGCATGTGCGTTCTGCAACTGGTGGAACAAGTGATATCCAAAAGGGTTCAAGAACGTTGAGCGGCAGCGTCGCGGACACTTTTATACACCTCCTGCCAATGGTCCCCCCAAGCACGCAGGATAAGTGTATGGCAAGACACGATACCAGCAAAGAAGGCGGCCATGGCAGGCACAGTTTCGACTTCAATAACGGAATCAAGTACGTCAATGGAAAATGGGCGTGGGGAGATCAGCCCAGGGCTCTCCTCCGATCGGGGGCGTTCGGTATACCCTCGCGTGTCGATCGCAAGGGCAGAGAAACTGAGGGACGGACATGCCTCTAGAAGCCGCAACAGCCCGTTAGGCGTCACCCCTCCCCCCCTTGCATTCCAGCCCCAACCTGGGTTTATGGAAAGCCTTTCCAAGCGTGGCCATGCCGATGTCAACGTGAGCAGGTTGCTGTCCATCAGGCCTACACTCCACCCGATATTGAAGTACATGACACGGAGA
This sequence comes from Boletus rex-veris, assembly GCA_038088795.1. Classification (NCBI taxonomy): domain Eukaryota; kingdom Fungi; phylum Basidiomycota; class Agaricomycetes; order Boletales; family Boletaceae; genus Boletus; species Boletus rex-veris. The sequence continues at coordinate 5,727 of JBBPJQ010001004.1, forward strand.
TTGCTGAACGCCATGGATGGTCGTAAGTCCTCCAAGCTGAGTTGGATAGCTTTTGAGCGAAGAATATCGTTTGAGGAAGAGGGTGGTTGAGAAAACCACATGCTCTTAATGGTGTCACCGGAACTGGCTATCTGAAAACCTGCCCAGAAGAGGGGGAGATGCCACCTAGAAGGAGAGTCGATAGTGTATGCAGTGAAAATAGTGATAACAGGCAGCTGAATCTGGAAGAGTAAGCGCGATATTGGTTCCAACGATTCAGATCGTAAGGTCATGTCATGCAAGTTGGCGAAGAAAAGGGGTGTGTCGAAGGGCGGCAATGTGGTGTTCGCCGTGAAATCGAGTTCGGTCAACGCTGGCATGCGAGACAGATGCACGAGTTCATGCGCGTCCAAGGCGAATTGAGAACAAACCACCGACGTGAGGTTTCGCCAGCGGCAGATAGTATAGTTGGATTCAATTCTGCTGAACATGACTACCCCAAGGAGTCGACGTACGGAAACGCGAAGTTTCCTAAAGTTGTTGGAGAAGTTGGGAAACGACTTGAGAGACTGCTGCAACAAACATCGATTCTGGAAAAAAACATCAAGATAAACCAGGGATTGGAGAGGCAGGCGTAACAGAGGCATGGTTTCCTTGGTGTACTCGAAATGAAGAGTATGGACGCTCGGGAAGAGTGGTCTGGTGGTAGGAGGGTTGAACAAGATCTTGCCAACAGATTCCCAGTCGAGTCCATTGTAGATATCCACTATGATTCGGATGCGATGTGTGTAGCTTAGCAAGATGTCCCACTCGCTCTCCGTAAGTGGTCTGCTAAATGAATACAGTTTCTTGGCGAGAAAAACGGATATTCACTATCAAACAAAGTATTGAACGAATACTTGCCAAGAGTACTCTCACCTCGCCTGGAAGTTGATGAGATGCTTCAGGAACACATCGTGGAAGAGGAGATCCGCGGCGCATCTCTTCCCAGAGTACATCCAGCGCCGGTTCTTTGAATGCACGACATGTTATAGCCAGAGATGCAAGAGTCGAAGTGTCTCTGAATAGACCAGAATAACAGTGGTGAAAGATATTTAAAAGGATCTCTGGTATCTCAAGCGCGTGATGCATCATAGTCGGTGACATTCCGGCAGTGCCTCAGAACTGGCGGAGCTCCGAACGGATTCAACAGTCACCAGTACTCAGGCACATCTCGACTGGAGCCTGTAGAACGTTTTGGTCTTCGCCACCTCGCAGTCCGACTCCGACCTCGGGATCTTCCACTCCGAGTCTAAGAAATTACGGGTACTACTACCACGTCGTGCAGTGAGTCCGAGCACCATATGTCACTGTTCACTGGCAGCCGCCGTTGCTTGTGAATCTGTCAATGATGGCTGAAGCAAGGTGCGCCAGTTTGGATACAAAATCCATGTCGAGGGACAGACTTGAGCTTGAACGTCTGAACAGCCAGGTACCACAGGTCGCAGCCCACATGGCAGAGCCCGACGAGGTTGAAATGGCAAGACAGAGACTGGCGTCTCTGAACCCAGCCGATGAAGCGTACTTTTTAGCGTTCAACATATTCGCAAACAAGCTCATGGCTCGTTTTGCACTCTCGAAAAATCCGAACGATCTTGATATGACCATCTCCGAAACGCAGCAAATCCTCAACTTGGCACCAGCTGGGCACTTTTTTCATGCCCCAGCTCTATGCATTATTGGACAGGCATTCACCATGCGATTCAAGTTTCGTGGTGACACCAGTGACCTGACGCAAGCCGTCAGCTACGTGGAGGCCGCTGTGGCAGCATTGACCCCAGAACAATCCTTGTACCTCCCATTCGTGGTAAACCTTGCCAGCAGTCTTCTCAACCGGTATTGGATGTACGGAGATGTGGCAGACCTCAGTCGGATCATTGAAACAAGCACCACTGCTCTATCAGCTTCCCTCAGCACTCAAAGTCCCTACCGCGACTCACTCCTGAATAATCTTGCGACTGCATTGAAGGAGCGATTCGCACAACGGCGAGACAAGGCTGATTTAGACACGGCACTGATGCACTATCAGTCCTGTCTTGATCTACGCCCTCCTAGTCATCCATCAAGACACTCTGTTTTGGGGAATCTTGCGGATGCGATGCTTCTCAAATTCGAGGTAGACGGCCATCTGCAAGATCTAGAGAGTGCTGCCAGTCATTATGTGTCTGCGCTGCAGCTGCGCTCTCCAGGACAGGATGGCTATCTGTTGTATCTCACTAGCCTCGGGATTGTATACCGGTATCTTTTTAATGCGGAAGGAAACACTGAGAGGTTGGAGATGGCGATTGGTTGTTATCAAACAGCGATGAAGCACTCCAGGATACCTAATCTAGACCATTCTCGGCTTCTCGATAACTATGGTGCAGCTCTTCAGTCACGTTACACACTATTCGGGAACATCGATGACCTCGATCAAGCAATCCAATACCTGACTACCTCGTCTGACATCCTTCCCTCGACATATTCTGGTCGACCTGTAACCCTCCTCATTCTCGGCATCGCGCTCGTTGACCGCTTCACTGCGACAAGCAACATTGCCGATCTAGATTCTTCCATCGAGAAGCTTTCTTCTGCGCTTCAGTTGTGCGCTCCGGGTTATTACCAGCGGCCCGTCATACTCTCCATGTATGGTCGTGCGCTTTCTGTGCGGTACAATGCAAAGGGTGACTTGCAAGATCTCAGTCTCGCCGCCTCAATGTGCAAGGATGCATTGACCCTTTCGTCTCCAAAGGAGTCAACCTATTCGTCAACTGTAGCAAGTCTGACTTCGACGCTATTGGACTGTTTCCACAAGTCGGGGAATATCGAGGAATGCCAGACCATCATCGACCACTGTGATCGTGCCTTGGCTTCTATGCGACCAGAAGAGCCAACTGTCGTCTCTTTGCAGATCAATCGTGCAAACGCATTTCTCCAAAGATCTCGATACGAAAGCGAGAAGAAAGATATCGATACCTGCATAGTTGCGTTCCGTGAAATCATCCTTACCATCCCCGAGGGCCATAGAGAGCACGTGCGTGCCCATCTGCACATTGGCATCGCCCTCGAAACCCGCTTCAAGTTCACCGAAGATCCCAAAGATATAGATGAATCTATCGCATTTCTTCGCGTGGCCCATCGTAACTGCAAACGTGGTCAATCTCTTTACGCTCCTGTTTGCATGCAGCTTGGGAACGCACTGCGCGAGCGCTTCGAGTATCGTTACGATGATGTTGATGCATTGGACGAGGCGATCGTACATTTGGTAGAAGTGGAGGAAATCTTGTCTTCTACGCCCAGACAGGTTGACTACGGGCCATCCTTGGTCAACTTGGGCATAGCGTTCTTCATGCGGTTTCAAGCCCAAAGGAACAGGGCCGATTTGGATGCAGCAATTGAGCGCGCATCTCTTGCGTGCACACTCCCTACTCTATCCGAAAGTTTTTCTTCTACGTTCGCCCTCGCCTCGTTATTGTATAAACGTTACACCCAAGACAAGGACCTGAAGGATTTGGTGCGGTGTGTCAAGCTCTTTGGCATCGCCAAGGAACAGATGCCACCCAAGCACCTCAGCCGGACAACCATGCTCCACAACTATGCCCGTGCGATGTACGACCTCGGACAGTGTAGCAACCATCTCCAAGACTTTAATGTAGCCATCGGTCTCTTCAAGGAAGCTATAAAGGATGTTCCAGCGTCGCATAGTTATCTACCATGGATGCACTTGCACCTCGCGGTAGCGCTGCACGAGCGCGCTAAACGCTTTGACGACGTCGATGGTCATCATGAGGTTATCAAGATTCTCCGCTGCCTCATTGAAACGCTTCCAGACGACAGCCCAGCGCTCCACTCAGTTTGTCATGGCGCAGCAAAAATATTCATGACTCTTTATGAGCTTTCGAACCCGCAAAAACCCTCCTTTATGGAGGAGGGCTTTCAGTGTTACGAAAAAGCCGCGCGCTATACCTACGGTAGCAGTTTCATGAGCGTCTACGTTGCACTCCAGTGGGTGGAATGCGCCAAGAAGTCACACCACTCTTCTGCATTGCTCGCATATCAAACTTCCCTCGACGCTCTCGACCAACACCTGCTCGTCACGGCGTCGATCAAGAGCCGACACGCTGTCCTCTTGGACAAACACTTGGTCGCCGGGACCAGCACGCTGGCGACGGACGCCATGGCCTGTGCGATCCCTAGGGGCGAGCTGGAGCTGGCGGTCGAGCTCTCGGAGCAAGGGCGTGGGTTGCTGTGGTCGCAGTTGTCGCGGAGCCGCACACCCCTCAACGCATTGCGCTCCGCTGGCGAGGCAGGGCGTGCGTTGGCATCCGACTTTGAACGGGTGAACGCCAAGCTGTCGCAGAGCATCGTCCCGCTGGAAGAGTCACTCGCTGCCATGACAGGGTCACTCACGGCAACGGAAGCAGCGGCGCGCCGATACCACCAGTTGTCTAAAGAACTGCAGGACATCATCGGGCGCATCCGCCGACAAGAAGGGTTTCAATCGTTTTTGCGCCGACCGTCGTTTGAGAATTTGCAATGCGCTGCTGTAGGCGGCCCTGTGATCCTCGTCAACATTAGCGATGAGCGGTGCGATGCGGTCATCGTGTTGCAGGACGCCCCCCCACGACTCGTTCCCCTCCCAAACACGTCACTCGGGGCGCTGACGACACTGTCGGTGGGCTATTATCATATGCTGCAAATGACATCACGAGTCGGAGAAGAAAAGATGCGGGAACGGGAGGTCTTGGTGGTCTTGCGGACTCTATGGGACACCGTCGTGAGCCCTATCGTCGACGAACTGGCTTCGCTGATACCACGCGGTTCACGGATCTGGTGGTGTCCGACTTCCAAGTTGACAACGCTCCCGCTGCACGCGGCCGGACCGTACCGCAAGGGCACGCTGAACTTGCCAAATATCTATGTGTCCTCGTATACGCCGACGTTGGCGGCGCTCATTCGTGCACGTCGTCGACCCACTTCATCTGCATCTACCTCATCACAGCACACACCACCCGCGTTTATAGCGATCGGCCAAGCAAAACCCGCCTCCTCGACCGGTCCCGCGCTCCAAACAGTCTCCACAGAGCTCGCACTCGTCCAATCCCTCCTCCCCCGTAGTCCGCCCTCTGATCCGTCTTCGTTTTCGGTGCTGGATGAAGAAGCGAGTACGGCGGACGCTGCACTGACTGCGCTCGCGACGCACGGGTGGGCGCATATCGCATGTCATGGCTATCCCAACGCAGAGCGTCCCTTTGATGCCGCGTTTGCACTCAAAGACGAGCGAGTGACAGTCTTGGATATCGTGCGCGCGCGAGGGATTGGTACCGGAATCGGGAACGCCAATGAGAGGGAAACGAATACGAGCGACGCCGACGCCAGTATCCCCGGCGAATTCGCCTTTCTCTCTGCGTGCCACACGGCGGTGGGTGATCGGAATGCACCAGACGAGATTATCCACCTCGCAGCGACGATGCAATTTGTGGGGTATCGGAGTGTGATTGGGACGATGTGGGCTGTGGACGATTCGATGGCGCGACATATGGTGAAGGCGTTTTACGCGTGTCTGTTTGCGAGTGGGGGTGGGGGTGGGAATGGAAAGGGCAAGGATAAGGACGGAAGTGCAGGACAAGACGATCCATGGGACTGCACGCGCGCCGCACGGGCGTTGAACAAGGCGGCCAAGTTGGTCGACAAGGATCTCGTCTCGGTTGATCAGCGGATCGTGTTTATTCACATCGGGGTTTGAGACTCGTCTCGGGGTGCGTATGTACTCGAATCCTTGACGCGTTTGCTCACCGTATAGACGCTATCATGTTCTAACTCGCCCGCATTCGTCCATCGTTGTGATAGGGCATCACGGTATTGTTACCGTCCATGTGGTGTGCCACCGCGGCCTGTCGTGGATATATTCATATGCTGCATCCCGTTTTCAGGTCTCCTTCGATTGCGTGTACCTATGTATGTGTCGTCCCATGAATAGATCGCTCGCCGTTCGCCGCTTTATACCAGATATGAAATACTAGATGCCTTGACATCTCGTTTACCCATGTCATGTCATGCCACACCTGCCACGTCTGAAATTCTCGGACGCTCAATCTCCCTCGTACGTCACAATCGACAACAGGCCTACGTGTATACACCTTGTTCTCTCTTTTTTTGTTTCTCTCGTCTCGGAAATGAACGTACACGTGAATGAACACGAGGACCACATGCCCACCCTAACTTTGAGCTTGCATCACGTTATTTCAGAGGTTGAACAGTTTTGCCAGGGAAAACAATATCGAATGACATGTCAAAAATTTTGTAAAATGTTAAGACGGGCGTGTACAGACCAGAGAGAGATGAGATGAGATGAGAGCCCAGAGGAAAAGAGAAAAAAAGAGGAAAAGAAGTTAGAACGCAAAAAAGACCATCCCGGATCTGAAAACCAACAATAAGATTCCACCGACATCATGGCGCACCAACACCACACTAATGGAGATGGACACACATCATGGGACAACCAAAAAAAAAAAAAGATCCTATCGCTACACGACTAGGCAAATTGTACATGTGCTACCGAAAACAATAACACATGTGGGGGATTATAATTCCAACAGCACGATGTAGAGAGCGAGATGGCGTGTACATGGACATGACTGCGATATCCTATAACAGCTCGGTGGGACGACGACCGGCGCCGCGACGACGTATGAGCACGAGCAGACCATAGTAGAGCACGGGCGATGAGGGAGAGCTGCCAGTAGGGCGTGAGTGTGATGGGGGAAAAAAAAACACACAAGACAATGATGATGGTGATGACAATCCAACGATCCATGATAATACGTCTATAAATACCCACCAAAACAGCCTCCACCTTAACCCAATGCAAATCGTAATGTGCTCGAGCTATTGCTCCCTTCGTCGATAGGCTGCTCCACCGATGGCGTCGTCATGCGCGTGGGGGGGAGCTGGAGCGCAGGCTCGGGAACGACCGGAGGGACAGAGGCCAATCCGAGCTCGTACCACGTCGGTTCAGACGCATGCCCCGCTCCAACGCCCACACCCACGCCGTCTCCCTCGAGCATCGAGTACAAAAACGACGTCCATTCGCCGTGGGTGTGCGGGGGCTGCACTTGGTGTGACGTTGAATGGATAGGCGGGTCGACGGACATGGGAACGATACCCATGTCTGGGTCGGCGTGCCGTTGGGGGACGGGTGAGAGATAGAGCGGTGGGCCCATGCCATTAGTCGCAAGGCGTTCGGAGCCGCTCCATTCGACCAGTCGCTGTCGGTCGGGTGGGGTACCACGACCCATGAACGCACGCGGGGGTTCGGATAGCAGAGGAACGTGTAATGAGGAAAGAGGTGGAAGAGTGGGTGGCGCCAATGGTGGAGGTGCCGGGAAAGGGTAGGAAATGGGCGTCGAGGGATGTATTGAGGGGTCTGGCGCTGAACGTGGTGCTTCTGAGATACTTGATTCCTTTGTCGTAGGTCGTGCATCCAAACTTGTGCCATCCATGTCCATCGCAGCCGTCGGTTGTGCGGCTGCGTTATCTGTGATGACCAGTCCCTCGACAGCTTCTAGCGTCGCCTCGCCTTGGCGCTCCGCTTCACCCTCCCCAGCGTCGTCGTCGTCGTCTTCGTCGTCTTCGTCTTCGTCTTCCATGTCGACGTCTGCATCCACCCAATCTGCATCATCCATCGGCCAGCCTGGATCTGCATCGTCAGCTTGGTCGTCGATGGGAGATGGCTTGCGCGTTCCAGAAGTTGACCCCCACGAGGAGAGTGAATAGGTATAACTAGCTGGGGTATAGAGTCGAAACTTTGTCTGTGACGGGGGTGAGGAAGGTGACGGTTGGGTTTCGCTGGAAACGGATTGGGCTTGTGATTCGACGAGTGCCTTGATATAATCGGTACCGTAGCGACGTAATCTAGGGGAAATTTGAAGAGACCCTGGTTAGTATGACATCATCCAAGTATGCAAGCGGATCAAAAAGGAAAGGCGATGGGATGTGTATTTGCAAGGAAGCTGATGATGATGTACGCACAAACAATCTACACGCTCTTGGCAAGCTAGTTTCCATATATTGATCTCTCGATCACGGACAAAGACAGGATTTGGAGGTACATAAAGCTGATGTTGTGGAAATGAGTGGAATTGGCCTTGAAGCTCTAAAGCCTGTAATTGGGGTGGAGTTGGTGGGGGAGGTATTTGCACCGATAACTCGGGGTCAAATTGCGGGTGGAGACCATCAAAGGGAATGAGGGTATTAAAGGCGGGATCTAGGGGAGGGGGTAATGGCGAGGGTGTGAAAGGATCCGAGGATGATTGTTGCTGAGTGGGGGTAGGTTCTGGCAT
>JBBPJQ010001005.1:0-14040 GCA_038088795.1 Boletus rex-veris
GGTGAGTCGCATCTACCTAAAGGTGTTACTCTGTGTACCTGGGTCCTGAGCCTATCAAGTCTAGGTCTGCGTGGATCAGAACGGCATTTATGCAACTTTCCGAGCACACAATTTGAAGGTCTAAAACGGCGTGTGGGCCTTTTTCGCCGATGGACACGTGAACCCGGCCGAATTCAAGAAGCCCCAAACGTGTGAACGCCTACGCCAGATGCCAGGTGGAGAGGGCGGAGGAAGGGAGCAGATAGAGAGAAAATTCTGAAGAAAACGTGTGTCCGATTGTCACTGCCAAGCAAACCTTGCTCGATGGGCGATGCAGTCTTCAATGAATAGCATTCCAGGGTGTTGTCCAATTTCGCTTTTGTTTTTTTGTTCCCATTGTTATTGACTAAGTTTGCGGTGGCTGCTTAGTGAATGACTGTCGACTTGAAACATTGAAATGCTTGTTCTTGACACGATGTTCGTAGCACAACAGGCGATTATCTTATCTCTTACATAAACGAACTGTTCTCGACGGTTATCTGCATCATTTCCGACCGGTTTTTAGCGGGGTCCGGGGCCATGATCGGTTTCATGATATTCCTTTCAACACGCGGAAGAGGATTCTGATGGAACATCCCAAGTCATCAAGGCAAGTGGGTGTTATCAAACCGACGTCCAACAAGCTTTTTCTGTTTACCGTTTTCTCTCTTGGCCGCTCAGCACTCAAGTTCAATCGTTGCATCGTCGCATCGGGTAGATTGGGATAGTATGTGTGGCGCGGTGGTCGCCAGAGCTGACAGCTCCAAATCAATAATCATCAAACGGGTACGTTAACTATCCCCGGTGTTGCAGAGCAGGCACATATCATCTAGATCCAACAGCCACAGTCCATCCATCAGACAAATATGCGCCGGTTTGGACAACCTCTGACAAACACGACCCCAAGCTGTCGTGACACGGTGTACTCGTTATGGCATTTGGGGGGGAGAGAATGAGGGTCGTGGCTGGGTTCAGAAGGGACCCTGGTCCGGGTGTGGGTATATTGTCGTGGAAACAAGGCAGCTGGAGGTGATAAAAGCTCGGCCACAGTCTCGTCCAACGCAGGCCGCTCCTCCCTTGAAGTCGCCTCTTTGCAATACCTGTCCACCCAGATCATGGCAAAACCCTATCCGGTCGTTGGTATCGAAGGCACGGGTATCCAGCTCCGTCTGGAGATCCGCGACCTCCAGAAGGATCCTGTTCAGTTTTCCCTCTTCATCCGTGCTTTGAACAAAGTCCTCAACATGAACAGCACTGACAGTCAGAGTCCTGAGTACATCGAGAAACCCAACAGTTGGTGGCAGATGGGTAAGCACGTATCAGCGCGATGTTGATCATGGTTCACCTCTTCCTCAGCGGGAATTCACGGATTACCATACAACCCATGGAGGTGAGATGATATACATGTATAGATTTACAATTTTACAACCGTCCGCCGCTTGCAGTGGTGATCCGAAAGGGCCACAGCAACCCGACGAGAATTCACAGTGGGGGGGTAAATCATTTGTTTCTTGCTGCGGGGATCTGGTACTGACGAAGCTTGTATCCAAGGTTACTGTTACCATGGCTGTCTGTACCACCCTCGTGGCCTTTTCGAGGCATGCTGACACTCCAGATAGCGGCCCTGTTCCCAACCTGGCACCGTGTTGTGACTATGTTGATCGAGGTGAGTCGTCCACTTTAGCGATCATCCCCCCAATTTAACGCAACTTGTGTAGCAATCTGTGGTCAATGAGGCGATCGCGATTGCCACCGAACTCCAGAATGATACATGGCTGAAATCTGCAAAGATGCTTCGTTTCCCGTAAGTAATGACACGGATAGATAAACAACAACCATTAACTTTTGCTTGAGATATTGGGATTGGACCAAACTCGAAACCGCGAAAGAGGGCATACCGCAGATTTTCCAAGACACAGCGGTCACAATTGCAAATCCGGATGGATCCCAGACTCAAGCTCCTAATCCGTTGAATCATTACAAATTTACTCTGAAGCCAGGCGCTACGAGCGGCATTGAATATATGAATACCTGGGGTCGGACTTATCGATGGGCCAATAGAGACGTGAAACCGACTCACGAGATGTATGATCAGGCACTCAAGTAAACCAATCGTTGAATATCATTTGTCCACGACACTGAGCTTACATTACTAGGGCGTTTTCGGAAGGGACTACCTTCCAGCTGGGTGGCCAACCAATCAAGGTCCGACCTGTTAGCTGGCTCAGGTCAAAGGTTGCTGGACTATTCACATACGATCTGACGCTCCAAGACCCTTCTTATGGCCCGAACATGTAAGTTGGCTGTTCCATTACAGAAACGGCTCACGAGTAGCACTCTGTAGGTGGGGATATTTTTCCAACACTGGCGCGCAGTCGGATGGGGTTGAGCCTCCGATGTCCGTAATGCCACGTATGCTCATAAGGTTATTCCAATATCGCTGTGGCTCTAACGTCTCATCTAGCATCGATTGAGGAGTCCCACAACATGGTTCACCTCGATACTGGAGGAAATGGATCAATGGTATGCACGTTATTTTTGCCTTGCTGTTCGAGCACATATTAATTCATGCCAGTCTGTGAACGAATACGCATGTAACTCGAATACAACTCTCTACGCTTCGTTTTACTGATGAAAGTTTTGTAGCTTTTGATCCAATTTTCTTCATGCACCACGCCAACGTCGATCGTCTCTATGCATTCTGGGAGTATGTCTATCCAGACTACTGGATCGCAGACGGCTGGAAGTCTAGTGACTCAGGGAGTACCGTCCCGTTTGGTACGTGCAATTCCTACTCCACGTCCTTGAGCCATTATTTACGATGCTCTTCAGTAACCGATAGTGGAAACTTTGGGCAAGATGCCAATGCTTCAGTGGACCACACTACTTCACTCCTCCCTTTCCGTACCGAGGCGTTAGATTACTGGACCTCAGACAACGTACGTGGCCTGCTAAATAATGGCCCGACACAGAAGTGTAGGTGGTTTTTCCATTTATACGACCACGTAATGAACGTCTGTTTTGAATAGATTACACATACCCTGCTATCAAGGACTCTAGAACGGGTGTCGAAGTCAAAGTGGATGTCCCGTATGACACAAACAATTTAACTCTCCGACAGCAGTACCAACAGATTCTTCACTCTGAATGGAGTCCAGAGATCCCCGCCATTGTCCAAGCACACCGGAACTTATCTCGTGCGATGCCTCAGCACACTAACCTCCTCATGAAAGAGGAAAATGACACTGCGCATCTGCGTCAGTTCGTGATCACCGGAGCACTTCCAGAGTTTGCATTCCAAGGATCGCATCGTCTCGAACTTTACATGCTCCCCAAGGATGGCCACCAGACTGGAGGACAAGTCGTCAACAGCATCTCAGTGCTGTCGCGCGCAGATCCCGATAGATGTGCTGCCTGTAAAGATCGACGGGCTGCAGGAAGTCACATCCGTGGTAACATGTACCTGGACCCTCGTATCATCCTCCACTTGCTTAGTCGACTCCAACCTGATCAACGCGCGGCGATCACCGAGTTGGATCACCTGGTTGTTTTGATTCAGGGAAGCCTTGGGGTAAGATTGGTGAAGCCAGACGGGACAAAGCTCGCTGCCGCGGACCCACCCGCCGGCACCCATCATACGCCCTTGGAAGAGGCCAAGGCACCCAAGTTAACGCTTCACTCGCATGTCATCCAGGTCAAACCCGACGCCGCCGCCGTCAAGATCGGGCATCACACGGCTCACGGCACATTCAGAGAGAGAAGTAGCTGGAGAGCATTCTAGGTAAGTTCCTCGCATGATATGTCTGATATCGCAGGACTCACTTTTCGAATCGTTTGCAGGACATGGACATCAACAATGCTTGGTATTCCTGTTTTGTTCTGCGAAAAAAACGAACCCAAAAAAAGAACAAAAGAAAAGAAAGTGTACAATATCCCGTTCGTCCCCGAGTTTCCTTGCCATTGCAAAGTACGTTTCATCAATGTATCTTCGTATCGAGTGGCGTCTATGATGTAAGAGTAGTGATGATACGTTTGTTGTAACACGTCAAGTTCGTCAAGTTGAATTCAACTTTAGGTTGCTTTTTTTTGCCGCCCGTGTCCTAGTCAATTCTGAACTCTTGCCAGTGGGTGTACAGGTGTGATAGTAAACGGTTACGTTTGTCGTTGGCAACTAGCATCCTCCGGTGCTGACCATACTGCTCCGCGATCGACACCGGGCCAACCTCAGATCTTGACTTCTCTTCATCTATTCGAGTCCCAGCTCCTAGAGTGGGCCTAGGACTCTATAATAATGACACTACATCTCGACGTTACTTTCGAAGTCCTTCGCGCAATGCTTTCTTGTCTGACACTGGGTAGTGGTAGGTATGCAAGAACATTTCTGCCAGCGGTTCGTGAGTTACTTCAACTTGAAAATCCCAATGGATGCTTGAGGCAAGGCCTTCGTTCTCATCATTGTTGAAGTTGGAGCTGCCCGTCGCACTACTGCGACCTGCAGGTCAAGGTCAGGTCGGGTATGTACAGATGGGTATGGGTAGTACCCGAGGGCCAGTGAACCAGTGAACCCGCCCACTTGTCACTTCGGGTACAGTAGTGTTAGATTCCACGTATTGCATGAAAAAAAACCTACACTGTCCCACATGTTTTTTGCACTTCATATAGCATATCAAAGCAACTGCATGCCGAGCTGTCAAGCAAGTCACCTTTGTTCTACACCTGTATTTAGTTGAATGCACCCCGAGTTTGGTTCGGCCTTACCCCATGGTATGAGCATCAGACGAAGCTGTATACGCTCGGGTGTAATGATTCAATTGACACCCTGCTGCCTGGCAGTGTCGGCTTTGCCAACAACACTACTACGGTGACGCTGCCCAGTGATGTTTACTATTGATCTCGACTCGGATCTGTTGAGCGGATCATATGTAACACAAATTTAAGCAATGTTGGCGGTACGATGGGAAATCACCGAGGGCGATGAGACATGGCAAGACTTAGCGACGACAAGTCCGCGCAAATATATATATGCAAAAGTGGACCGTCACGCGCGTGTGCTCGTACACAGTGGACGACGAGTTACGCGCGCAGTTGAACGGCGGTCTCAGTGAGGGAGAAGAGGTAAACATAAACAAATAAGCAAATCCTGCAAGCACCCGGATCAGGCTAGTAGTAACCACCGTAGCGGAAATAAACTAATCGTTCAGCCGACGGTCATCTGTGCAATTTTTTGAGCAGAACCAGGATCGGTTTCAACGCCATTCTATTCAACACGGGGAAGAAGATTATGATTTTGAAACATTACGAGTCATCAAAGCAGGTGAGTGTTATCAAACCAATGTCCAACAAGGTTTTTCCGTTTTCCGTTTTTTGTCACTTAGCACTCAAGTTCAATTATTGCATCGTCTTATCGTAGCAGGTTTGGATATTATTATCATGATGTGGTCGCCGGTCCCTGGAGTTGAGATATCCAACTCGATAACTATCAAACGGGTAAGTTGACGAAGAACAGCCACGATCCAACCGCCATATCGCAGAATCTGTCCCCTTATGGCATGCGGGGAGGAGTGAATGAAGACCGCACCTGGCTCAGAAGGAACCCTGGTCCGGTTGTGGGTATATTGGCATGGAAACAAAGTAGCTGGGGGTGATAAAACTCTACCATAGTCTCGTTCAACCGGGGCCACTCCTCCCTTGAAGTCGCGCTGCTACTTGCCTACCTTGGTCATGGCGCAGCCCTATCCTGTCATTGGTATCGAAGGCACGGGTATCCAACCCCGTCTGGAGATCCGCGACCTCCAACAGAATCCCATTCAATTTTCCCTCTTTACTCGTGCTCTGAATAGCATCCTCGATATGAACAACACTGACAGTCAGAGTTCTGACTACATTGAGCAACCCAACAGCTGGTGGCAGATGGGTAAGCACGTATCAGCGCGATGTTGATCATGGTTCACCTCTTCCTCAGCGGGAATTCATGGACTACCATTCAACCCATGGAGGTAAGATGATGTACATATATAATTTTACAATTTTACAACCGACTGCCGTTTGCAGTGGTGATCCGAACGGGCCGCAACAAGCCAACCAGAATGCGCAGTGGGGGGGTAATTCACTGTCTCTTTATTGCGGGGATCTAGTAACTGACGAAGTTTGTATCTCAAGGTTACTGTCACCATGCCTGTCTGTAACTCCCGCCAGCCTTCTCGAGTCATGCATGCTGACACTCCAGACAGCGGCACTATTCCCAACCTGGCACCGTGTTGTGACTATGTTGGCCGAGGTGAGTCGTCCATTTCAACTATCATCCACCCAACTGAATAGGATTTGAGTAGCAAGCTGTGGTCAATGAAGCGATTGGGATCGCCTCCGAGCTCAATAATGATACATGGCTGCAAGCCGCACAGGAACTTCGTCTCGCGTAAGTAATGATACGAACAAGTTAATACCGACCCTTGACTCTTTCTCAAGATATTGGGATTGGGCCACGCCCGAAACCGCCGGAGAAGGCATACCACAGATTTTTCAAGAAGCAATAGTCACGATCGCAAATCCTGATGGATCCCAAATTCAAGTCACCAATCCCTTGAATCATTATAAATTCACTCTGAAGCCAGGTGTTGCGCGTGCAATTGAATATATGGATACATGGGATCGGACTTATCGGTGGCCCGATGAAAACCTGAACCCGACGCAGGAGATGTATGATGAGGCACTCAAGTAAACCGATCGCTGAATATCATTTGACCATGACACTGAGCATACATCACTAGGGCATTTTCCGAAGGGGCTACCTTCCAGCTTGGCGGCAGTACAACCAATCTCCAACCTGTTAGCTGGCTTAGGGCAAAGCTCTCTGCATTATTTACATACGATTTGACGCTCCAGGACCCCTCGTATGGCCCGAACATGTAAGTAAGTTGTTCTCTTAGAGAAGCGGCTCACAAGGAGCACCTGTAGGTGGGGATATTTCTCGAACACCGCTGCGCAGTCTGACGGAGTTGATCCTCCGATGCCCGTAATGCCACGTATGCTCCTAAGATTATTCCAATATCATTGTCATTCTAACTTCTTATCTAGCATCGATCGAAGAATCCCATAACATGCTCCATCTCGATACTGGAGGTAATGGAACGATGGTACGCACGTGATGGTTTCTTTCCCCTCCGGGAATATACTAATTCATGCCAGTCCTGGCCCGAATATGCGGGTAAATTTAATCCTACTTTCTATGTCATGTTTGTTGATGAAATTTTCGTAGCTTTTGATCCAATCTTCTTCTTGCACCACGCCAACGTTGACCGTATCTATGCTTTCTGGGAACACATCTATCCAGAGTACTGGATCGCAAGCGGCTGGACCTCCAGTGAGACAGGAAATATCGTCTCATTTAGTATGTTTACTTCCTACTTCATATCTTTGTACCATTATTTACGATGCTCTCCAGTAACCCGCAGCGGAAACTTTTGGCAAGATGCAAATGCTTCAGTGGACCACGCTACCCCGCTCGTCCCTTTCCGCACCAAGGCTTCAGATAACTGGACCTCAGACAACGTACGTGGCCTGCTGAGTACCAGTCTGACACAAAAGTGTAGGTGGTTTTTCCACTTACACGACCTTGTGATGAACGTCCGTCTGAATAGACTACACATACCCTGCGATCAAGGATCCTAGAACGGGTGTTGAGGTCCAGGTGGATGTCCCATATGATACAAACAATTTAACTCTCCGACAACAGTACCAACAAGCCCTCTACAATGAATGGAGTCCAGACACCACTGCCATTATCCAAACAATTCGGAACATCTCCCACATAATGCCTCAGCAAACGAATTTCCTCATGAATGAGGAAGATGACATTGCGTACCTGCGTCAATTCATCATCACCGGAGAACTTGTAGAGCCTGCATTCGGCGGATCGCATCGTTTCGAGCTGTTCTTACTCCCGAAGGATAGCCACCAGACAAGAGGTCAAGTCGTCAACAGTATCTCCGTGTTCTCACGCGCAGACCCCGAGGCGGATACAGGTAGTCACGTCCGTGGCAACATGTATCTGGACTCTCGTCTCATCCTCTACTTGCTTAGTCAACTCAAGCCTCATCAGCGCATGGCGGTCGCCAATTTGGATCACCTGGCTGCTCTGATTCAGGAGAGGCTTGGGGTGAGATTGATAAGGCCAGATGGGAAAACACTTGCCTCCACAGACCCACCCGTCGGTACCCACCATACACGCCTGGAAGAGGCCAAGGCGCCCAAGTTGACGCTTCATTCGCAAGTCATCCAGCTCAGTCTCCATGGCACTGCTCCCATCAAGATTGGGAATTACTCGACTCATGGTGCATTTAAAGAGAAAAGTGGCTGGAGAGCTTTCTAGGCGGTTTCCCTGCTTTATGCGTCTGATACTTTCCGAATCGTTGTAACATGTGGATATTAGGACATGGATGTCAACAACAACGATACCCGATTCTGCTTAGACAAATTTATCATGAGCCTAACTTTCAGCAAAAAGAAAAAAAAAACCCCCTCCTCTTCTCCCACCTTTTTTTGCGGAGAATTGTTCAGTGAACACGAAGAAAAGGACTGCATCGTTAGCACACCGATCGAAATCAAGCCTCGGCAAATACCAACCCAGCCATCGCATTCACGATCGTGATAGCCTGGCATTTCAAGTAGTGTTGAGTAGTCCCCGTCAAATTTTACAGTCACCAGTGACCATGCTGCCCGGCTGCCTGTTGCTGTTTACTGTTCATTTGGACTTGGATCTGATTGACTCCGATTGAACGAATCGACTTTTTGACACACTCGAGATTGGCAGCATGATGGAAAGTCAGCGCTTCAGCAAGCGCGACAAGACGTGGCAAAACTTTATGTAAGAGCGACTCGCATGTATGACAAGTCCGCTTGACAGATTCTAGTGACAATCAAGCATTCATTCATTCAATGGACATGCTCAGTTGAACGGCTGTCTCAGCCACTACTGGTCTGCTATTCCCGCCACTGAGCGTTGATATTTATGTACCCCGTTTATGGAAATGTTGTCACAGGCTGAGAAGTACTGCCCTTGTCCCGACTCAATCTCTTGCCAGTTGTATGTAACTCGGAGCTGTGCTGTTGTTGTCCAGGCAGTGCTTATTCCGTGTTCTAGAGTGACATCAGCCAAGACCATCGATTGAAACATGAGGGATTCACCAACCGCTCGGCAAAACGTTACGTGACTACACTGCTCGAGCCGTATGAACCCTGGTCCGGGGTGATAAAAGCTCGACCACAGTCTCGTCTAACTCCCTCCCTTAAAGTTACCTCTCTGCAATACTCTACCTGTCCACCTTGATCATGGCACGGCCCTATCCTGTCATTGGTATCGAAGGCACAGGTATCCAGCCCCGTTTGGAGATTCGTGACCTCCAACAGAATCCCATTCAGTTTTCCCTCTTCACTCGTGCTTTGAATAACATCCTCGACATGAACAACGCTGACAGTCAGAGTCCTGACTACATTGAGCAACCCAACAGCTGGTGGCAGATGGGTAAGCACATATCGGCGCAACGTTGATCATTCCTCACCTTTTCCTCAGCGGGAATTCACGGACTACCATATGAACCATGGAGGTGAGATGAGATACATATACATATATTTACAACTGTACAACCGACCGCCGCTTGTAGTGGCGATCCGAACGGGCTACAGAAAGCCGACCAGAATGCGCAGTGGGGGGGTAATTCCTTGTCTCTTTATTGCTGGGATACTCTACTGACGAAACTTGTATCTCAAGGTTATTGTTACCATGCCTGTCTGTACCTCCTTCGCGGCCTTCTCGAGTCATGTTGATATTCCAAACAGCCGCTCTATTCCCAACCTGGCACCGTGTTACAGCTATGCTGGTGGAGGTGAGTCGTCCATTTTAGCCACCATCCACCCCACTGAGCACAACTTGATTACATAGCAAGCCATGGTCAATGAAGCGATCACGATCGCCACCGAATTCAACAACGACACGTGGCTGCAAGCTGCAAAGGAGCTTCGTTTCGCGTAAGTAATGGCAAGGGTAGATAAACACTGATCATCAACTTTTTCTCGAGTTATTGGGATTGGACCAATCTCGAAACCGCCCAAGAAGGCATACCACACATTTTCCAAGAAGCAGTGGTTAAGATTGCAAATCCAGATGGATCTCATGATCAAGTCTCTAATCCATTGAATCATTACGACTTTACTTTGAAGCCAGGTGTTGCGCGTGGCATTGAATATATGAATACCTGGAATCGGACTTACCGGTGGCCCAATGAAGAGCTGAACCCGACTTACGAGATGTATGATGAAGCATTCAAGTAAACCGATCGCTTAATATCATTTGACCATGACACTGAGCATACATCACTAGGGCATTTTCCGAAGGGGCTACCTTCCAGCTCGGCGGCAGTACAACCAATCTCCAACCTGTCAGCTGGCTCAGGGAAAAGGTTGCTGCACTATTTACATATGATCTAACGCTCCAGGATCCCTCGTATGGCCCGAACATGTGAGTAGGTTGTCCTCTTGAAGAAACACCCCTCAAGTAACACGCTGTAGGTGGGGATATTTCTCAAACGTCGCTGCACAGTATGACGGGGTTGATCCTCCGATGTCCGTAATGCCACGTGTGTTCATAAAATTATTCGAATATCGTTGTCGTTTTAACTTCTCATCCAGCATCGATCGAGGAACCCCATAACATGGTTCATGACAATACTGGAGGTAATGGAACGATGGTACGCACGTTATGGTTCCTTTCCCGTTCAGGCATATACTGATTCATGCCAGACTATGACCGAATATGCATGTAACTTGAACCTTACTTTCTACGTCACGTCTTATTGATGAAATTTTCGTAGCTTTTGATCCAATATTCGTCCTGCACCACGCCAACGTCGATCGTCTCTATGCCTTCTGGGAATACGTCTACGCAGACTACTGGATCGCAGACGGCTGGAAGTCTAGTGACTCAGGGAATACCGTTCCATTTGGTACGTATAATTTTCCACTGTAGATCATTAAACCATCATTAACGATGCTCTCCAGTAACCGACAGTGGAAACTTTTGGCAGGATGCGAATGCATCAGTGGACCACGCTACCCCGCTCCTCCCTTTCCGCACCAAGGCGTTAGATTACTGGACCTCAGACAACGTACGTGGCCTGCTAAATAACAGCCCGACACAAAAGTGTAGGTGGTTTTTCCATTTCCATGACCCAGTAATGAACGTCCGTTTTGAATAGACTACACATACCCTGCTATCAAAGACCCTAGAACAGGTGTCGAGGTCAAAGTGGATGTCCCGTACGATACAAACAATTTAACTCTCCGACAACAGTATCAACAAGCCCTTCATAACGAATGGAGTCCAGATACCGCCGCCGTTGTCCAAGCACATCGGAACCTATCCCGCGCGATGCCCCAGCAGACCGACGTCCTCATGAAAGAGGAAGATGATACTGCGCACCTGCGTCAATTCATCATCACCGGAAATTTTGCAGAGTCTGCATTCGGCGGATCGCATCGTCTCGAACTGTTCTTGCTCCCGAAGAATAGCCACCAGACTGGAGGGGATGTCGTCAACAGCATCTCAGTGTTCTCACGCGCAAGTCCCGAGGGTGGTGCAGGAATTCACATCCGTGGTAACATGTATCTGGACTCTCGTCTCATCCTGTACTTGCTGTCTCGACTCGAACCTGATCAGCGCGCGGCGATCACTGAGTTGGACCACGTGGTTGCTCTTATTCATGCAAGCCTTGGTGTGAGGCTAGTGAAGCCGGATGGGAAAAGGCTTGCCTCCACGGACCCACCCGTCGGTACCCATCATACACCCCTCGAAGAGGCGAAAGCACCCAAGTTGACGCTTCATTCGCAAGTTATCCAGCTTAGTCCGCACGGCATAGCTCCCATCAAGATTGGGAATTACTCGACTCATGGCGCATTTAAAGAGAAAGGTAGCTGGAGAGAATTCTAGGCGATTTCCCCACTTGAATTCGTCCGATACTTTTAGAATTATTTAAGGGACATGGACGTTGGGTTTCTCTATTCAGATAGATATTTATTAAGAAATCAACCGTCCGAGTCTGCTGGCAGTTACTAGTGTCACCAGTAGACCATGTACCCATCCTCAACACGTCCGAGCCAGATTCCACAGCCAGATTTCCACCTCCACTTACACTCCGGAGTCCGAGTCGGAAGTAAATCATGAGCGGCCTTGTCATTCACCACACTGAGCCGTTGATCTGGGCTTGGATCCGTTTGGCTCACTGAACGCCGGTGAACGGACTGACTGGTATATGGGCGGCACGTCGCTCGATTTATATTACGTAAAGTGCCTGCAGAACCGTGACAACTGCAGAACAATACTGCCAGCGCCAAGATGGAGAGGAGGCTGGGGCTTCCCAGATATATCGGGTCTCTCACAGGTAGCACGAGCAGAAGGAGACTCTTTCGGGTCATCCGTCGGCATTTGAGCGCTGCCATGCGGTCCCCACACATGTTGCCGTGGAATCGCTCTTCGCCATCCAATAGAGCGGATTCGGTAAGCGACACAGATACTCAGATAGTTCATCCATGGCCAGTGCTCAATTCGCGTTGTACGGAACCCCTGTAGGTATCCCAAAAACTTCATTGAACCGAGGAAGAGCTAACTGTGGTGCATAGGCTTCACCCCACAGCGAGAAGGTATGCTTGTTCATGCTATAGATGTCCTCCTGGACACAATGACACAGGTGGAGCTTGCGCTCAAGGAGGGTAACATCCCCTACAGATACTACTCGGTCGACTTCGACAACAAACCTGCCTTCTTTGCTGAACAGATCAACCCCATCGGTAAGGTGTGTGCCGACCCGCCTCAGCGCTCGGCGGGTATCGTAGACACCACTAAAATAGGTGCCGGCAATCACTTATGGTAGCCCCGACGTGGATCCAGAAAAACCGTCCCCATTATCTGTCAAACTTACAGAGTCGAACGTGATCCTCGAATTCGTCGCGGATATCTACCCAGAGGCTAAGCTGATGCCCTTCAACGTGCCAGAGTTCGGTTTTTGCCACGAGAACGTATTTGCCTGCGTACATGGCATGGATTTTGAATCAAGAACCACAGGCTACGGAAAACCATCTCAAAGCGATCGCATTCCTCCAGCAATTGCTTCTCAACTCTGGCGAATACGCTGTCGGGGACTGCTATACGATCGCAGATGCCTGTATTACACTTCTCATCCTCCGGTTACAGCTTTCCATTGAGCATGACATTGGAAAGTTTCCGGTGGGGAAGATTGGCGAGCTGCTCAAGGAGCCCAAGTATGCCAAACTCATGACGTACGCGAGTGCGATTACAGCGAGACCTGTGGCCAAAGAAACCGAAATTGATCTATTCGTGTCGACATTTGTGTTGATTGGACAAAGAAAAAAGAAGTTTGGAACTATCTGTTGGGCAGAGAGTCAACGTTTGAATTGACGGCAGAGCAAAAGGGAGCAAGGGGGTGATAAGTGTCACGACATCGGAGATAGATGCAGTTCAACGAGTCTCGAATGAAGTAATCGGGGATTGGCCGGTGCTTGGTACGACAAACAATAGATTTCCGAGATTTCCGAGTCCGCGAGCTTGAAAGGGATGTCCAAAAAAGGCTGGCGTTGTTTGACAAAAGAAGACAAAGACAATGGATGGAACGACAAAAGGCCAGACGGAATGGCCCAAGCTTTCGTCCTACTACTTATTGTTCCGTAGCTCATTAATTACGCCACTCCCAGCGATATAATTCTCCACTACGTCCTACTCCCCCCCGGCACACAGCTTCAAGTCTACCACTCACCCATCCTTTTATCGATCTACACACAGAATACGACTTGGGATGAGTACGTTAACTATAGTGTTACACCTCTCAGTCTTACAGCGCTTTGCAAAACATCGCGGAAATTTTGTTTTGAAACTTGCCCGGTTATCAACCGATTAGGAAATGCCGGAGCAGGACCCCAAAATCATTCTCACCTGTGTGACCTGTGTGACCCTCGTGA
>JBBPJQ010001006.1:0-14038 GCA_038088795.1 Boletus rex-veris
GGAAGGAGTCGTTGAAACGACCTAATATCCTTCTATGATAAAATGGTTGTTTATGCTGTGCGGTTCACAGTCTATATGGCGCTTGCAATGAGTTTGTCTGATGTCAAGGAGCTCGGCAAGAAGATAATCACGTGAAGTAAACAAGTTAATGTTTCTGATATGATTCAAGGACTAGGACTAGAGGACAAGAGGGAAACAACAAGAGAACAAGACTGGGGAAATACATGGTGCTAGAGCGAGCCTTTATATACTTATGGAGAAAGGTGCACAGACCATGCTGTGTAGGTACATGTGTAAGAGGCGAGGCAATGATAAGCACTGCCGAGATACGAGTGTCTATTGCTATTGGATGATAAGTAAGATGAATCAATAGAGATGAACATGATGTATGCACGCGGTGCATAGCCAATGACATGAGGAAACAATGAGGAGTGTGCGTGGGCACAGCCTAGTGGGCACGAGGACAAGGCGAGGATAAGGGAAGGTAAACATGAGGTAAACACACGGTGTCCATGAGGTGGGAACGTGTCTGAGCACGTGACTAGATAAGATAAGATCCTGCAAGACCATGTGTCTTGATAAGATAAGGGCAAGGGTGATGAGATAGATAGTGGGGCGAGGCGAGCGTAACACAGTCCAGCCAGTCAATCAATTAATTATCTGGTTAGTTTTGTTAGTCTTGTCATCCCATCAGTCAGTCAGTCAACCAGTCAACCAGTCATGTCAGTCTATCAGTCAGTCAGATTGTCAGTCAATCAGCCAAGTCAGCCCATCAGCCCATTAGCTGATCAGTTAGTCATCTCTGTCAGTCACATCAGTTGGTCAGTTGGTCAGTCAGTCAGGTGTGTCAGGTTTGTCAATTTGTCAGCTAGATAGTTAGTTAGTCAACCAGTCCATTCAATAAATTAGCTTATCAGCTGTTCAGTAAATCAGTTCAGTTAGTCAGGTCAATCTATCATTGATTAGGCCATTCAGGCCTGTCAGTCTTGTCATTGATTTCAATGACCCAGAAAAAATGTAGGTTTGCTGATGTGCTCTGAGTAGCTACACTTGACTGTGGCACTGAAGTCACCATGCTAATGGATGGGTTGCGCGAGGGCTCGGATTGGGTATGTGTGGATTTCACACATGATGTCCATTGTTTCACCTTTGACAGTGCTTCAGCCTTGTGGTCATGACTGCTGGGGGATGAGCACATAAGGTTGATGAAAAAAAAAGTCAACTTCATAAGTATCAACATGCTGGTTAATGGGTCCAATAAACTGACATGTTGGCCAACTCAGGCTGGATGGGCTCTTTGAAGTTGCACCCATCGCCTTGTGGCTGTGCCATCCTGTGAATCTTGACCACCACAGCAACAAGCTGCATTGCTCGAAGCCAGTGAGCCTTTCCAGTCGCCAGGAGTTCTCGCATCCCTGGGGCACTGCTGGGCTTCTTGGGCTGCCCTGCACTGGTACTTTGTGCAGGGCAGTTGTCTTCATTAGCGTCAAGGTGAGCTTAGAGTCAGCATGGCAACATTATACCTATCGTGCATGCTAAATGCTTACCGGCTGGAATATTTGCAGTGCTGACACCATCCTTGATAGACTTCTTTGTGCCTGGACGCACTCCCTTTTTCGCTGCAGTCCGCTTTGCAGTCTTCGAAGTTTCCATTGCTTCCTCTACAGAGGCAATGTTAGCCAAGGTGAGTAACACATTTGCATGCTTCATGGACTCATGATCCAATAGGTGTGCATTGTCAGCCTGTTTCTATGCAGGCGTTCATTACTTGGCTGGCACATCTGGCTGGCCAGAATGCTTGCTGGCATTCCCCACCCAAGTGCGCCGAGAAGAGTTGGGCTCGGTAGAAGCTTGCATAACTTGAATGAAGGACTGAATAAAGGACTAGTAAGTTGGACAGAGGGAGGGGGTTGAGGTGAGGGTAAAGCGAGGAAATATTTGGATTAGACGACGCCCTCCCTTAAGTATGTCCTTTTGAGTATCTCCGCCTGGTATTCTAACCACATACATATATTCCTAGGTACCAGATGCTTTGTCAGTTTTTTTTCTAAGTTTGAACTCTAGGTTGCAACCCTGCTTTGCAAACCTGATGCTGACACTCATTGCAGCCTGTGGCAACCTTCAGTCAGCCCTTGTTGGTTGTATTTTGTGTTTCCTTCTCTCTGAATCCTCTTGCTCTCCTCCATGTCCAGTCCCTTTCCTTGCAGCACTCATTGTTCCAATGCCCCCATTCGTATACCCTGCCAGTATCCTGGGTGTAAGTGTTGGTTCAGGAACAAGGCTGGCCTTACACAGCATATCAACTGGTATCATCCCGTTCTTCAACCACTTCAAGGTCCAATGCCAATCAAAACCAGTCCACCAACCAGGAGAACAATTCATGCTACTCAAATGAGCCGAGTGGCACTAACACTGAGGAGGTTGAGTCACAATGGCACAGACCAGGCTGCAAGGTCTATCGTAACTATCATCCACAACTGACAGGTATTTTTGCATTGTCCTTTGTCACCGCAATATAATACATTCTTGTAGCTTGACCTTGTGACTCAAGTGGCAACTTCCTGCCTGACGGAACCCCCCCTCAACCTTACTCTGAAAAAGCTCTGGATGATTGGAGCCTGTTCAGTAACCATGCTGAATTTGAACTTGCTGATTCACTGTACACACAGATTCAGATGTCAGCCACTCATGTGAACAAGCTTCTTGATATTTTCACCACATACATGCACCTGAATGGTGGCCAGTCTCCATTCAGCAATTGCTCTGCCTTGTACAATCTCATTGACTGCACACAAGTTGGGGACATTGCATGGGAGAGTTTTGGGGTCAAGTACAGTGGTGAATGCCCGGATCCTCCATTGCCATGGATGGATGATGTTTACGACATCTGGATGCATGATCCAGAGAGTGTCATTGCCCAGATCATTGACAACCTGGGCTTCACTCACCTGATGGATCTCACACCGTATAGAGAGTTTGAGACAGCCTCCAATGATCATCGCTGGCAAGACTTTATGTCAGGGGACTGGGCATGGGAGGAGGCTGTAAGTCAATATGGTCTATGATGCATGCTGTCATCACTAACATTACCATAGGACATCATTGCTCAAGACCCCACGACGCATGGTGCTATGCTGATACCTATTATTCTTGGCTCTGACAAGACCATGGTTTCCGTAGCAACTGGTCAACACGACTACTACCTGCTGTATCTTTCAGTTGGCAATCTTCACAACACTGCACATCATGCACACAAGAATGGTGTCACTCTCATTGCATTCCTCACAATGCCCAAAAGTATGTCAGCCGCCTTAACCTGTGCTGTGTTCAAGTTTTGATACAGTATACTAGCCATGAAGGAGCATGCAGCGACATCAGCATTTCGAAAATTCCGTCGACAACTGTTCCATCGCTCACTGTCCAAGATACTTGAGTGGTTGAAACACTACATGTTGAAATGGAAAGTGATGCACTTTTCTGATGGTTACTTTCAGCGGGTCATTTTCTCGCTTGGTCCTTACATCGCAGACTATGAAGAACAAGTACTTCTGGCATGCATTGTGCGCAACTGGTGTGCGAAGTAAGT
This sequence comes from Boletus rex-veris, assembly GCA_038088795.1. NCBI lineage: Eukaryota > Fungi > Basidiomycota > Agaricomycetes > Boletales > Boletaceae > Boletus > Boletus rex-veris. The sequence goes on from JBBPJQ010001006.1 coordinate 3,587, forward strand.
CACCTTTTGTCTAGAAGCCTTTGCTAGTCATGATCTCGATGTGCACCTTCAGATGTATGGCAAGGAACAAGCACCTGGACGATGATGCTCTCTACTGCTGCCAGGAACATACAGACATTCTCGTGGAAGATATCCACATGGGTGTGCTATGGAATGAATATGGTATTGTTGCAGATCTTGTCGTAAGTTTTTTCTTGTAGTACACAACTCGCTATTTGCCTTGCTGAGCTCATGCTGTTAGCCATTCACGAACGACTTCCCCTGCGCAGACATTTACAGACTACTTTCCCCAGATCTTCTACACCAAGTCATCAAGGGTGCATTCAAAGACCACTTGGTCGAGTGGATCAAGAAGTACATTTGTTTGCGGTATGGAGAAGCAGTTGCTCAAGTGATACTCGACGACATCGATCGCAGGTAAGCTATGTGTCATACTAGGGGTCTAGCCAACTTAACCTCTCAAGGTAGAATAGCTGCGGTTGCACCATTCACTTGTCTGCGCCACTTTCCCCAGGGACGTAACTTCAAGCAGTGGACTGGTGATGATTCGAAGGCCTTGATGAAGGTATTGATATTCCTCACCACTCACCACTACTTGTTGCTTACAGTGCAATAACTATAGGTCTACCTCCCAGTCATTGAAGGCCATGTTCCCCCCAAGATGGTGTGCACCATCCACGCATTCTTGAAATTCTGTTATCTCATGTGGCAGAATGTCATCACAGAGCAGACTATTGGCAAAATCCAGGAAGCACTAGATCGTTTTTATCAATACCACATAGTCTTTATGGATGAGCAAGTTGTGACTACGTTCTCGCTGCCCTGGCAGCATTCATTGAAGCATTACATTGACATGATTTGACTCTTTGGTGCCCCTAATGGGCTATGCTCCTTAATTACAGAATCGAAGCACATCAAAGCCATCAAAGAACCCTACCACTGGTCCAATCGCAATCAACCACTCGGACAGATGCTCCTTATCAATCAACGCCTCGACAAGCTTGCTGTGGCATGGAGTGACTTCATGGCCTGCGGCATGCTGGACAAGCATATCCTGGTTGATATTCTACAAAGCATCGAAACACTGGGTACAGGTAAGTGGTCCCCCACTAAGCTGAATCAGTTGGTGCTAACGTATACTATCACATCAAGAGCCACCACCTAATGAGCTGCCTTCTGTGTCATATGAAGATGATGTCCACAGCTCAGAGCTGGTGGATATAGACCCAACAGCTGTTGAGGCACACGTTCACCTTGCTCAAACCATATGTGTGTGTCCTGGATGATGTCCATGACATCGGATTTGAATTATCATCTCATCTTTTAGAATGTAACTGAGCCCGCAATGTCCTTCAGCTCAGAGCGGAGCTGCATATACCCAACATCACTTGCCTTGTCTCAAGATTTTTATTTGAACAACAACACCAAGATGAGGCCACAAGGGTACTACTATTAGACACTCCCGAATCTATCTATCCCAGTATAATGGCAAAATCTGTGTTTTCAACTCAGCATCTGCTATGTTCTATGCACCCAGTGATGTCAGTGGCATCCATGGGATGCGACAAGAATTCATCTGATCCACCCCACTCTGGCGAAATGAAGGACCATGATTTGACTGTGCATTTGTCAATGCAAACCCAGAGACTGCACCAATGAATGGATTAGAGGTTGTATGCATTCTCACATTCATTTTGTTTCACTTCCAGGGCACCTATTATCCATGCGCAGTGGTACATTGGTATGATCGTGTTGGGGATGAGCCTGACTATGATACCGGGATGTGGTTGGTGCGCCCACAGTTCAACCAGCAGCATCATTGAGGTATAAGTATAATTCATGTTGATAGTATCTACCATGCCACACACCTTATCCCAGTGTATCGCAAACACTTCATTCCTCCCTATCTTCATCCCCATCATTTATATGACAGTTTCTGACTTTACTATGTCAACAAATTTGCTGACCATCACACTTTTGAGATTGCTTCCTAGTGTATTTACTTGAATGTTATACTTGCTACTCTACTTGTCATTGTGATGTGCAACTAGGTCATGTTAGTGACTTATTACCACTTAATTGCTACTTGTCAGTCGTTGATGCATATCAAGTAGCTGATAAGTATATAAGTGTCAATAAGTAATATGTTAGTTTGCTGATGCTCCCAGGACTCCACATCCCATTTTCGCCATTTTCTGTACCAGGTGGCGTTCTGCCCACCTAACATATCTATTTTGGCATGAACTCCCCTCAGGTTTTATGTTCGTATGTAACTGGAGGACAGATTGAAATGCATCACGAGTCCACCATTTTTACGATATGGCCTTATATGGCCTTAGGAATGACTCAAATTCATAAAAGAAAAAAAATACATGAGAAATATTGTAAGGGCTTATAAGTACCCTGCAACTGTATGTCATCTGGTACAGGGGTGTCAGGCAGTCAGTGATAGCAAAGATGAGGTGGAGCTGCAAGCATTTCTAAGATTAATCAGCAATGGTAACACTGGGATGCTGTTATAATGGTAGGCCACCTGGGAAACTTGTATTGGGGAGTCAGTTAACTGAAACTTAACATGGCTTGGTGAGGGTGGTAATGATTTATCAAGTTGGTGGGCCTGATATACACCTTATACTGCTAGATTCTGTAGAAAATGACTGTCAGAGAGTCTAACAAGACTCACATCACACAGCCTGGTAAGAAATGCAAATGATTTTATGGAATGGCAGAAGTGAGTGATCAATGCCAATCAGTGAGGGGTTGCTGAGGTCCCTCACTCTGGTAGATCTGATATCTTCCTTGTAATGGTAGGCCTAGTTAATACTGACTGTCAGGCTGTCAGGCAAGTGGCATATCTCTCAGGATGGATCATCATGTCTGCAAGCAGAGCAAAATTAAGGCATATGAAAAGAAGTTATAAATTAAATCACATTTTTACAGGTTATAGAATGCTGACAGTGGCACTCAATGTCAATCAGGGAAATGGATATGTGAAACAAGTTGATTTCTTGTGAATATTGGGCATCAGTATTTGCTGTGCATTTATCAAAGATCAGTGCATGCATATTCAGCCTGCTGTATTACAGTCAGCTTGATGTCATTGTCAAATATGGGACAATAAGGAGAATAAGTGTTGCACACACATGCTTGAGCTAAGTTTGGCAAGTTTAAGAGTAGTGTGTTTATGTGCACTGAGTATCATCAATACATTGGTGAGCAATCCCGAACCACATGATCATGAAGGAAAATATTTATCACACCAGGGGTGAGGCACAAGAATGAAATTCTGATATATCACCCTTTTCATTGCTCACCATATCAACAATGCAGTGAATGTATAAAATAAGGCGATGCAAATCGACCCTCAATCAATACAAACTAATCGAACTACACGACAGCCTGTGTTGGAGCATCCGAGCCGGTGGTAGAAGCGACACAGTGTAGATAATAAGGGGTCACTGATAACCTTCTGGACTAAACCAAACAGGTCAAAAGCTAGAGAAAAGTAAGAAGGGTGCAATATATTCGACCCTAAAGGGATTCAAATGCAAGCTGATGAATAGGAGGACAAGGAATAGAAAGTCCAAAGGTCCCAGATGAAGTCCAAGGTTTCAGACAGGTGCAATGAATCAATGGAAGGATTCCTGAGAGACACCTGAGCACTGGATTGTAAAGGAGAAAGCGTAGAGAACACGGGACTTGAGAAGTCATGCAATGGGCACCAGACTTCATATTGGAGATGTTTGAGAAGGCATATATGTACCTTCTCCCCGGAAATTTGCAGATGAAGTGCAGTGATAATGATGGTGCGATACAGTTGTTCAAGCGTGCTTGAGCTTAAATGCGAGATCATGTTGGGCTTCCCCTCTTTGCAATATCACTGGTACATTTTTGGATGTACCGCAACTTATCAAAAATCACTCATCGTCCCTGACAGATAACCAGTTGGAAATTCGATAATCTCAACATTGGAATTCAACAGCGTCTTTGTGAAGCCTTGGATGCAGCAGGTCGCACTGACGATGCAGCCAAGTGGAAACTGGAGCATCTTGGAGATACAGCAGTGAGCATTCAGCGATATGACAAGGCTGTCTCCCACTATTCTACCGCATTGTCTCTGATCCTATCCTCCCCACAAGCGACCCTCATCAAGCAAAGCAAAGCAAAGCATGATTAGCAACCAGATCATGGAAAGAGGCTCTCGATGATGCAAACAAGGTACTTCCATTTTACCCCATACGGGTCAATCCTGTTGACGTATCATAATCAGGTGATTGCACTTGATCTGTCATCTCCGTGGGGTTACGAGATGAAACATACCGCTCTACACAAGGGCAGAGATTATGACAACACAGCTGATGTGTTCGAGACTATGCTCACGAAGATGGAGGAGTCACCTGATCCTGACATTCAATGTGAGTCGTATCCTTATTAAAGATGAAGTGTTTATATTATTTGGCAGGGCACGGTGACCAGTACATCAGCCTGTTGAGCACCCGAGCGACTGCAAGGTCCCCATGTCATTGTCCTATTAATGTCGTGATTAGGTGTTCGAGAAGCCTGCTGGGCACAAATCTCTGTTCCCTTCTACCACATGTTGAAAGATTGGTATTTAGCGTGATCTGGGTGAGTCTCTGCATGATTCATGGACACGACTCACAGTGCCTCAGCAACTCACTGAGAATGCCGACATTATCAACATCAAGTTTACAAAATCTGTTATTGCTTTGAAAGCGGCATTCAAGTACGAGGAGGCACAAATATGCAAGGACGACCCGTGAGTTTACTCTTGATGCACATCCTATAGAACGCTCAACTCTGGCCACACAAGCAATCACACCGACTCGCTCATGCAATCCATCCGTCTTCTTAATGTGCTTGCAATCAAGCTCAAAGCACAACGTATGGCAGCTGGCACGTTGAACCTCACATCTCCCGAAGTGAAAATCCATCTTGGATCTGCAGGGTCCTCTGATCCCATCAACGTCGAGCAAAAAGAGTTGCATGAGACGAACAGCTTGGTGGAGGAATTCATGTTACTTGCTAATGTGAGCATAGCCAAGAAGATCGACAAGGTGCTCCCACAGACTCCCATATTGAGGTGTGTGCCCATGTTGGTTTCTCGGCGATAATAGTGATATCGATGTTTGTTTGTGTTCGCAAAGACATCATTTACCCCCACCAAAGACCAACTTTGAGAAGCTTCAGGGCGTCCTTTTAAAACACAAGGGATTCAAGCTTGACATCTCGAGTTCGGAGGCGCTTGCGACCTCGTTGGATACATGTGTTGTGTGTGCTTGATCTGTAAATGCATTCCGCCAATCTGTGACCAATGGTCTAGGATCCCTCTGCACCGACATTCAACACCCTGGTTTGCATCATGGCGACAAGGTGCATGCTCTCTGCTGAGTATTTCTGTTCTGGGAGTGTTTCCAGAGACATGTTTGGCCATTATGGCCTTGCCAGCCCCATCTACACACATTTCACCAGTCCAATTCAACGCTATGCCGATACGTAGCCGTCCCCCCCTCTCGCTGACCACTGACCATGACTTTGCCCTTGTGTTGTGTGCATATCATACAGACGTCCTCACACACTGTCAACTCATGGCGGCCATCTCACACACCCCACTCCACCCATCACTCCACTCGAAATCCAATGTGGAGTGCATCATGGACGTGATCAATCAATGGCATCGGATGGCCCAGATGGCAGGCCATGCAAGTGTTGAGTTTTATGTTGGCCTCACACTCAGGGGGCATGCTGAGTCACTTGTCAAGGCACACAAAGGGGGCGTTATGGAAGACGCATTTGTGATACAGACATTTTGGAATGGGGTGGGTGTGTTTGTGTTTCAGTACATTGGTGTTGACAGGTCGTCTTTTGCCTTTTGCTCATTCATTCTCTGGGCTCGGATTGGAAGGTCTCATCATGTTTAAATGAGATGTGCGATTTGATGCAGACAATTATACTGTCATCATGCTGCTGTCAACGGATGCGGCCAGGAACGCAGTGCCAGTTGCAATTTCGGTGTTTGACAAGGTCAAGGTGAGGATCAAGGTGAAAAATACAAGAATATGCAATGTGGACGCATCAAGATGACATTCGTGAGTCCAGATTATTCGAGAGGGTTGTAGTGTGATCCCATTATCATCATTGCGATCAACACCATTAAATTGGTAAACCCGACAACTACACATGACCCCTATGAAATTATAGAAAAGCCCTGGTGATATCATGCTAGTTGCTCGGCCAGTCAGGCAAGCCCTTGACTGCAGCATTACATGACTCCCACACACACCGTTTGCTGGCTTGATCAGCCAATTGTCGATAGCTGTTGAACACTTCGTGTAGCTGGAAGGTGGACGCTACGACAGTATCTATCCAAACACATCAGATCCCATCCAAGAGTCATCATCCAATGCACCGAAATTATTGTTTGCATCCTTGAGCACTTACAACCCCCATCAACACAACACACCAAGAGAAGAAACACTTGACTCTGATACCCAAATGCTGGATCAGGACCAAACAACCCCATCTCGATGTGTCCTCCATACTGTCTTATGATGCTCTCTGCCTACATCTTGTGCACGTGCCACACCTCTTTGAGCACATTGCACCCACTCAAGAGTTGTTTCCAGCTGTACATGTCCCAGGCTTCGAGCAAGACCTTGTGGGTCTGAATGAGGTCCCGGGGGTGAGAGGGGGTTGTGTTGGATGAGGTCGTGTTGCTCTGAGCAGTCTGTTGGCAAGGATCAAATTCGGAGAGGTAGTTGGGTGTGGTGGTGGTCGGTGGAGCATAGTTGGCATATGCATGGCTCGGTGCGATGGGGTATTGTTGTGGTGCAAAGCCGGTGGGTTGGTGAGGGCCAAGTGGGCTGTGTGAGTACATGGATCGATGGATCATGTCATCGAAATGAACAAGTGCGGGGACGTACACTTGGGCTGAGTACTGAGTAAACTGTATCTGAGAGGGGATCTGCTGTGGCTGCAGACCACTGGGGCTGGCATAATACTGGGGTTGATACTGGGGTTGATCAGGGTAGCTGGATGCAGTGAGATCCGGAAAACGGGCATGTGCAATTGTGGGATCACCTATGAAGGGGTTGTTGGTCGGACTGGCATACATCGTGGAAGGGGGACGAGGAGCAGATACACTGGATCATGTAAACTACATGGTAAAGATGAGACAAACACTATCATTGCCCGCGCTCACTACCATGGAACCTTGCAGTCTGAGCGAGGCACTGAGGAACACATGGGCCATCATGGACCTGTCCGGATGGGTCCATAATGGCCCGTGTGTTCCTTGACGAGTGTGCTGGTTTGTGCATCCCATGTCTTCAGTGTCTTGTCAGCCAAGGCTGTGATGAACAGATGGTTATTCAACAGATGAGCCATCACATTTGTGATCACGTCCTGCAAGCACTGATCAGACACGAACAAGACAACGATAGCCATGTACGTCCAAATTCCTCATTTCTCTGTTGAATGTGCGCTTTGAGAAGCATGCATTGGTCTACACTGCTGCATGATTTTAACTGTAACACAAGAATGTCTGGGGATCCAACAAGGACTCTGACGTCTGATCAACTACCCAAACCACCAAAATCAATCTTAAAACAGCGCCGACCATAGTCAATCCAACTCCAAAGCTGCAACAAGTACTAAGGTATGGTATCAGTCATGTCTGAGATACATGCAAGATAAAACTCACAAGGCAGAGGTCCGCCTTCTTCTTCTCTACCTCGTTGTGCTATGACAAGTCCAGTGCAATTTCCAAAGGGGTGGATGAGAAGATTTCCAGCCTCACAGGCCACCTCTCGTCGAAATTGATGACGAGTGTGGTAAAGTACTTGCAACATTCATGCTTTTCACTGAAATCCCAATTGCCCCTATCATAAAAGCGACCCACAACCCATGCTATCTGGTGCATGTGAAGGGGGAAAGGGCGAGATTGATGGATGGCAGTAAGCGCACATACACGGTTACCTGAAATCCTACCAACTGATCAGTGTAGGCGAGCGGCATGTGAACAAGGGACTCACATGTTGAGTTCACAGGAAACAAGATGGCCCACTTGTGACTTGTTATTGGCAACTCTTTATAAGTGTGGCCCATAACGGCATTGTCACGTAGAAGTTCCAATGAGCACTTGTCTTCCACCCTTGGCAGCATTTTTAGAGGCCTATGCAGGGCCTCATGCGCCACAGAAGTCAATGGGATGCTCTTGCGAGCCTCACAAGAGCATCCCATTGACTTCTGCAAAGTCCATATGCTGTCAACAAGGACCACCCACAAGCCTTGACCATGCTGTGTTCATTGCTGGTGACCACATTGATGCAACATCCCACCTGGACAACTTCATTGCTACAGTCTGCTTCAATGTAAACATATAGGTGCCAGTATGCCCCATTTCTTTCGGTCAAACCCACTGTGGCTGAACAATGCAGTGTTGATGTGTTTGTAGATGGGGCACTGCGACAGCAGCGAACATGACATAAAGGTACAACGAGAACATTGATGCTATAGTGGACAATCGGCGTTGTCATACTCGTCGCCATCACCATGTGGTGACGCTGCATTTGTGGCAACATCATTGTCATTGAGAGTGGTGGTGGGGGCAGGGATGCAATTGCACCTGTGTCTGCATCGTCCTCATCATGGTGGTTGTAATGACACCGTGGTGGCCACGTCGACGACAATGGAGTTGTGGTGGCGGGGACACCACTGCGGCCACATCATCGTTGTCATTGCCATTGATGGTGGTGGTGTGTCAACGAGGAGGAGGCCATGTTAGGGACACTGCTGCATATGTGAGTACAACAAACAACATGTAGGATATTGTTGAATAACATCAACGTCACTCTCTGCCTCTCGCTTGGTCAGCGAGACTACTATAAGTGACTAGGACAACTTAGCTTTCTCAGCCGCTTTTTATTACCATTCTACATACTTAAGTTTTATGTTCTTCACAGACTGTCGTGAAGCAAGGCTTGCCTTGCTAAAATGAACTAATAACATTGTGTATTTATGCTGAAGATACATCCATGCTCAACCAACACAATATTTTCATCTTGCCCTGCAAAATTACTTTGGCTCCTTCGGGTTTTCGGAATTCAAGCTTATTACGGGGCTGCACCTTCTTGCCTGTCCTTGGATCCTGTCCGCACTGCTGGTAGTGACACAGAAAGGTATACGAAAAATCACTACCACTCTTCCACTCCCATTGTTGAGGAGTGCCACAGGATCGGCACTGCAGAGGAAGGGTGTGACCCCAAGGACGAAAGTCCCTGTGGGACCAGAAGTACCTTGTGATTTGGAGGCGGTCAGCAGTCCGGATTAACACGTAGATGCCAGAATGTTGCCCAAGCTTATTTGAGTGGCCAAGAGCGTGAGGGACTGCAGTTTGTATGTTTTGCTCTTTGATGAATACAGCTTCAATCAGAAACACCACAAAGGGCCAACACACATTTGGATGCAGACGAACTGCATCGAATGCAATGGTGGATGAGAAGCCAAACCTTAGATGGAGAGGTGGGGTATTGTTAGATGAAGCGACAGCACATTATTTATCTAAAACTTACTTGGTAATGCCATTACAGAAAAGATTGAAGCTTGGATGTTTGTTCATAATGGTACCACATGCAAACATAATAAACATTGCATTTCGGGTGACCTTCTTGAATGGCATCAACAGAACATCCAGCACCATGTCGGTGGTGGATGCGACTTCAATCTTCTCCCGGCATGACACACCAATTGTCAGGTCGCCATGGTCTTCATCACTATGCACTGTGAGGGTGAAGAGAATCTTGTGATTGTTGAGATTACTGAGTTCACCAAGAAGACGTGTAGCAGCTTGTTCATACTGCTTGCACGTAGCACTAGTCGTGAGGTTGAACTCAAGGTTCTTGATAATCAACTTACCAGAATGCGCGTAGTACGGTTGAAGGAAGTGTTCTAACATGACGACAGGGCCATCCAAGCATAAAGTATGGACGTGAAGATGAATTATGATGGTGCTGCACAAACTGATTCCTGATTGAATCGGGAGCTGGAAGTTGCTGCTGATGGTCAGGAAGGTTGGTAGGATCAGAACACCGTCACGATAGAAGCCTTATGTACAGATTGTAACATCAGCCAATTCACAAGGAGATTACAATTGAAACTCGCCATATATGGTATAAGTGTGTCACTCTGGACATCATCCCTCCAATGGCACGATACGCACAGAAATTTTGTGTTGCCATCAAGGGTGAGACCAACATGTTCAACCGGGGTTGAAATGCAGTAGTGACACACAGCACACACGCAGCTGTTGCAGTTGATCAAATGCCCACCATCTCCGCACATGTGGCAAAACTGTATGTACATGTATGTGAAAACTGGAACATTACAGGTGAGTGGAATATAGCACTCACATCATTGTTTGTATGTCCATCCCAG